>CM050170.1:176345395-176422895 GCA_027410445.1 Discoglossus pictus | reverse complement strand
AAGTGTCACCTAATGTCAGAATAAAGTGGTCCAAAATGTAGTGTATTTTCATTCACAAAACGGCATAAAATAAATTACTAGGGCCTCATTCAATTGAGATCTTGCCAATTGAATAGGGCTCTATATAAGCACACAGCATATCTTTTTTACAGGAGTTTTTAGTCAGTGAACTTCTATCCAAAAGCAAGGTCTCCACTAACTAAAAACTTCTGTAAAAACATATGCTATGTGCTTATATAGAGCCCTATTCAATTAGTTGAATCACAATTGAATGAAGCTCCTAGTTTCCAAAACTAATTTAGTAGGACATCACTTTTTGAATATAAAATTAATTGACAAATCCCTAGGATTGCAGTGGAATGGACAATTTACTCAATATAGCTCCATGGAAACCCTAACCATTCTTTGATACTTCAATATGTCTCCAAAAAATATCTCCCACTCATTCATAATTGTCTCAAAAACACCATAATTCTATGAACAAAGAGAAACCATTTGGAGTTGTTTTTTTTATGACCTAGTGATCCTATAAAACAGAACCATGGGGCTCCACAGAAACACAGCTTGGAAAACGGATTTAATTGATACATACAACGACTAACTTTGGGCCAGTTACATACAACTTCTAACTTTGGGCCACTTTCAGTAACATTTGAAGAGGTAGGGAAGGGCCACAGTGGCTGTTTATTCCAGAGAATTTCTCTTTGCCTTAAATTATTCTGTTTGATCCATGGAGAACATTGCGTTCAATGGAGAACACATTGCCTTTTATGTTCAATCCATCAGATTTTATGGTAGATTCACTAAGCATTACATGGGCTGAACATGCCCTGCTTACACAGAAGTGTTTGTGATATCTTTTTACCAAAATAAATATAGCCTTATACTATTAGCTCCTTGCAAATGCCTTGAACTTATAAATTTGGCTTTTTTTTTTTTTATAAATGTTTATATGCATTCTATTGACTTAAGAATTAATTGGTGCCAATAAGTAATATTTGCAGAATATGTAGCAATATTAAGAGTGATTTTAAGTGTATATACATTTACAAATTGGACAATTGAATCAGGCCCATAGACACCACGTTCTCCATCAATCTGCTCCGCACGTGTAAGCTCACTCCCTCTTAAACCACTTAATCTGAAGGTTTGTGTTGTAAAGATGGGTTGAAACATACTGTATATGCTTACACTTTTGTTACAAGATTAAGAAAAGTATAGCCACAGAGACTATGTTTTCCATTTAAATCAACAGAGGGACCTATTACATTGAGATATCATAAGGCAAAAGCGCTTACAATATGTTTTAACCAGCCTATGAACATTGCTTTATTACTCAAAACATTATAACCAATGATAAATCTGTGACAAATAAAAGCCATTGATTTGGATATATTTCAGCATATCCCATATCCTTAGAGTATATGAGCCACGCACAACACGATTTTGAAGCCATTATATATGCCCATAAACGTTACTGACGGAGAAGTTTTATATATGTAGCCTGTCTACTGCCTTTAGGTCAGTTATTAGAGAACTACATGAATATTAACACATAATAAGTGCAGATCTAGGTAAAGGAAAAGTTGTTAATGTAAAATTTCTAAAGTAGCATTGTGTTGAAAAAATATATATTAATAACAGTTTAGGCCTGGGCCTAAGGCAGCACATTTTCAGGGGGCAGCAGGCTGCCTGGATATGGTAATGCAGTGTCATAGATTACTACTGGCAAAGGCACATACATATCTATTTGTAGTGAGATTTCTGTCTGCAGGTTTACCTAACCACTTTCTGATATATACAAATACACCTAAACCTATGATTTGGCCTATAGGAAGGGTATAGGAGGAATAATAACAGGGGTGTGGGGCAAGGGTGGGTTCAAGTTTACTTAAACCCACCCATGCATATAAGTCTGAATGTGCCCAGGGCAGCATAAAACCTAAATACACCTATATTAAATAATTTAGAAATATTTGTGAAAAATATTCTATCACCCCAAAGCACAAGTTAGTTCAATCTCAACGAGTATTGAAAATTGTATATACATTGTACTAGACATTTTCTCCTGCAGAGCTCTTCTTTTAAGGGGTTCTCACAACAAATAACTGTTCTTCCATCTCTGTTCTGATTGGCTGAAACATGTGCCAGTCTTATTTCAGCCAATTCTTGATGCTATCGTGTGTGCTAATCCTTGAACACTAAAGTTAAAGTGTAAGTTTTCAAAAACACATTTAATTTCTTTAAATAATGATTTAAGCACTAATCAGTTACCGTATAAACAAATTCAACTCTACTGCTTGAAATGTATTAAAAGGACGCATTGAGGTGACATTTTTATTCTCTATCAGTATTTCAAATAATAGAAGAATATTTTTTATAAATAGATTTTTTTAGTTTTAAACTAATAGTTTATTTTAAAAAACGTGCATTGCTTTAAGTTCTGATTGGTGATGATTGCCTGGTGATGAAGAATAAAACATGTTTTAAAGGACCACAGTAACAATACAAGCTAGATGTTTTTTTAATATGGCATTGTTCATTAACATCGTTCAAAATTCAATGATTTCTAAAAGCAACATTCAACATTAAACTTATGTTCAAATGTTAGGCTCAGTTGCTGTTCATTCATCCCCTAAAAGGCGAGAGTGGTGCTAAATTTTTAGACACAAAGTATATGAACAGAATGATCCCCATTGGCTGATAGCTTTTGCTGTTGGGGCAGCCTATTAGTGTTTGTTCATTCTCTGAGAAAAATCTAATTGTTCTCAAAAGTCTATAAACTTTTCTTTCTGCCAGTGCCCACACCCTGCCCTTATATACATTATCAGGGTGGAGGCAAATACTTAGCTGAAGGCTGATACTCTAAGCTCTGAAAATGAATATTGAAAATTGCTATTATAAATGATTAAATAGGACTTTTATTAACGATCAGTACATAATAAAAAAAAAATACCAAAATAGAGGTGCTCAATCAGAGAACGAGCTAACCTTAATACGTTAGTTCTATGGGCATGATAACCCACTCTGAGAGCAGCCTCTTTTAGCTCACTTGTGCCCTTCACAGGGAGAAATATCCTGTAGTATATCAGTCTGGTCCCACTGAAGAGTGACCCAGCCCCAAAATACCAGGAAATTCTTCCCTGAACAGGAGAAACGTCAAACCCCAGACGTATGTTTCGGCCTTTATGGGCCTCGTCAGTGAGGTGTAGCTGATCTCCCTAAGGCACAGTGAGCAAGGGGTCCATGTCTGGAGTGCCCTATCATCCTTAGGGAGACTAAACCCTAAGGGTCATTTGAATAAACAAAATACCAAAATAGAGGTGCTCAATCAGAGAATAACCAGCTCCTCTTGCTAGGGCATTACAGTGATCCTTCGATATATACATATGTATATGTGTCCCAGTGCAATGGTTGTCACCCTCTGACTGTCCTTTCTTCCCCTGTACCATCAAAACCCATTCAATATACAACAACCTTAGACGGTAGTGAAGAAGGTCACATTGAGACAGGATACTTTATCGACTGCATAAGTAGGAGATTTACCATGATGAATCCCTGTACAGTAACATTAGCATATTAGTCAAATTCCCTCCTGATATCCAAGAGAATACAACAGACATTAGCATAAACTCAGTGCCATTCGGATAACACTTTAACGTGTAATTTCTTCAAATATTTAGCATATTTAAAACGAGAATGCCTTATTTAATTGGTATGATTTCATTTAGAGAAAATGTATTGAAATTCTTCGGTTAAAATGAAATGAAACCATTCTTATTATTTAGTGGCACGGATTTCAACATGTGTTAAAATGCTTTGTAATGTTTTGGTCAAGAGCTTCACTAAATGGCAAATATGAAATAAATGCAAAACTCCCCAGTGAGAGTCTCCCATACATGCGCGAATGGCTGTGCAAAATAATGCTGTTGAACTCTATAATGATAGACATGTTTTAATTATAAGAATTATTATTTTTAATCATGTCACCAAGCAATATGAGCTCCTTATCTCTCCATCCCATGAATGGTGTATTGTCTTTGAAGTTGGTACTTACCCCCTGAGCAGTCCACTCCAAACACACATTAGTAGCAGGCAGTAGAGTAACACAAGCTGCCAGCAACTTACACAAATACACTTTCTGGTCACCCTCCACTATCTTACAGCAAGTACGGTATTCCTGTTTGGAGAGCATTCCCCTCTGGGTGGCTCCCAGAACAGGGATAATACATAATTCATGAATAGGAGAGATAAGAAGCTAATACTGTCTGGGACTTGGTTAAAGCATAGTAGTTAATTGCTTACATGTATACTAAAAGTTTAATAAAGGTTTTCTTCTTATCAGGCCCTACTGGTTATTTTGTTGTTGTTATGTTATTCATTTGCGTCCAATTCTCTGCCCGCGCCGCGCAAACATTCAGCACACACACAGAGGAGAAACACACAGGAAAGGCATAGGGGGGAGATGCTGGGAAGAGACACATGGCATTCCCAAGCACTAAACTTGCAGGTTAACCAGGCCTGCAATGAGCGGCAATGCCACTCTGCGCGGGGCTGGTTGGTTACCAAGCCCTGCAATGAGCCGAAGGCGCTCATCGCAAGCCCAGTACAGTAGACGGGAGGAGATGCTTGCAATGAGCACCAAAGGCGCTCATTGCAAGCCACGCGTTGAGCGCTGGAGGTGATCATTGCGGAGCACGAAAGTTGTAAGTTTCCAAGGCCTGCAATGAGTGGCGAAGCCCGTACAGCATACGGCGCTCCTTGCGAGCCACGCGATGAGCACAGAAGGTGCAGCATTTACAGAAGCTAGTATCTGATAATGTTTATTAAAAGGACAATGTAAGCTTCAAATAAAGGGTTTTGATTATCCATCATACCACTTGTTAGATCAAGAAATGTCTTTTTATAAAGCTTTTTTTTTGTAATGCTTTTTCTAAATAAAATGGTGGCACGACTCCTTGGATATACCTTTAACCAAAATAACAGAATGCCTAATTAAATCCTGAATAATTAAACAACTGCCAATTGCTTTGATTGGTTTCCAGAAAAACAACGCGAGTCACTCGACAGGAGAAAGGTGGAGATCGACCAATCGCTTCAGCAAGTAAACCTTCATTTTCAACCATTTAGCACTTGCAGATTTTGTAAACTGACATTTCTTGAACTTCTAAGTGGTGAGCCAGATATTCAAAGCCCTTTGCCTGGCACTTATAATGTCCCTACTAAAAACTGAAGCAAGTTATCATTAGATGTGCGTGGTGTTACCGTTTCCTTGTTTGTCAACCTCCTGTACTATGACAAGTTGTGTGGGTTTTTCTTGGCAACTGTGTTGTTTTCAGTCTGCCTCGTCTAATAAAATAATACATTCTTGCTAAATGAAAGTAATTCACTATGTTCAGTTATTTTCTGTCGTGCACTGCAGCGAAAATGCTGAACTTCACTTTATAGGAATCCATAGTCTCCTGGGATATTTAATTCTCTTACAAAATGGACATTAGGATTAACATGAGGCAGAAAGCTACCTCTGTTCCACATTGGGGAGAAGTTACTGAGCATCTCAAGTGCATCTTAAGTCATCCCTTGATATACTGTGCACTAATTCCTATGGGGGAAATAGCCTATTTCACCTCATTTCAGGTGAGAAAATGCTTTGCAAAAAGAAACATAGATTTGGTGGCAGAATAAACCCATTTAGTCTATTCATTATATCCAGCTAAATAGCCCGGCTTAAAGGACCATTATAAAGCCATAGCAAAAGAAGCTAGTTATTTTAATTATTGTAAAATGTAATGACTCTCACAGGAATAATGACCCACAGGAGTTTAACCAAAGCTGTCTAGCTCTAACATGTGCTCGCAGCTGCTCCGAGGCTGATTCTATCTATCTATCTATCTATCTATCTATCTATCCAAATCCCTTCTCACAGAAGGAGTTAAATAAATAAAAATAGTCAGTGGGTTTATGATCCCTCCGCCTATGATCCTCTACCTCCTATGAACTGGGTATACCCTGGAATTTCCCCTCAATACCTGCTACCCACTATGAGCCTGGGTATCCCCTAGGACTCCAACCTCAATATCTGGGGTCCATTGAGCCTCCTTTACCCCACCCCTTATTATGTGTTGTGGGCGTCCATTAAACCCATAGGGGTCCCTTATTTTTTGACAGGCAAGTCGCTAGTCTAAATAAGATGTGCAATTCAATTGTGCGTCTGTCTTGTATGCTTTATCCTATTTTGTTACATAAGATTTTACTTAACTACAATGGTCCTTTAAATGGACCACATATGGGAGATGACAGTGTAGGAAAATAAGATTAGTGTCTTCAATGAAAGATGACCACGATAAGAGATAAAGCCATTAGATAAGGAGGGATAATAAGAAAGACAATAAGGAAGTTAAAGAAAGCAATTAAAGTAAACAGAATACTGTTGATTGGTGAGAATAAGAGGAAAAGAACATGAATTACACAAATAAGACATTATTAATTTATTTATGTATTATCTTCAGTGTTCATGGAGCAAGAAACCTGCATTTAGCTTTTTACAATACTTATTACATATTGTACAACTGAACAAAATCTTCATGATTATGTCAGTGGCATAAATTGTGTTTCCTTTCTACAGGGAAGGTGCCTATGGGGTCAACAAAAAGGCTAAAGAATAAAATGTAGGTAGTGGGATTACTCTAGGGCAGGGGCAGGCAAGTTTAGTCCTGGAGAGCCACTATCACTTCTTCAGTTGACTCATCTGTGCACAGAAAGGAGCTCCTCAAATCCAGCCCTGTGTGCGGCTCTCCAGGACCGAACTTGCATATCCCTGCCCTAGGGTGATTTGATCATCTTGCTGTTGTTGTTCTGTGCAACACTCCGTGACCCTATGGTTCACAGCATGCCCAGGCACAATATTTTTGTCACTTTTGCAGGAGAAATCCCTTTGTCTTTCATAGCCTCCCAAATGTTTCACTTTTAAAGGAAAATCCCAGTCCTAATCATGGTCCAGTTCCTCCTGTTTGTTTGAAAAGTCGTATGTGCTTGGTGGTGTTTTGCTTCTTGTAGGGTCCTGTAGCCTTGTTTTCTTCGGCGGACATTTTTTCCTTTGCTTAGGGGATTTCCGTGTGTCTAAACTCGGGAATTTGGACTTTAATTGAGGTGTAACTTAACTTTCAGAGGTCCTGGGTGCCCCCCTTGCTGTTAGTAAGTTTTTTATGTCTTTTTTTTTGTGTATGTATTGTGTTTTTAATGTTTTCAAGGTGCGTGCGGTTCGGCCTTTGAGGTCGTAATGTGTTTTTTTCTAAGTCCTGCGCCTCGTATTTTTTTATGCTAAGTCCGTACATTTTCCGTTCTAAGTCCCGCGGTTCAGATTTTTTTGTGTAAGTCCGTATATAGTGATTGCGTGTTAAATCTATTTTGATAAAGTGCCGCTTGTGTCGGTGTTTGTAACTGCGTGTGCGCCGGCGTAGAGCCTCCACCTCCGCAAATGCGGCCCCTCGCGAGTGTCCGCATTTGTGGACCAAACTGCGTCCCTCACTTTGCGAGGGACACAGTTCTTGCAAGTTCGGAAAGCGTGACGACGAATCGTAGTTTGACAACTATTATATGTGATATGTGATATAATATCCAGTTACAGAAGGAATAGAGGACCTTGCTCCTGAGAGCTTCTGAAAGGCAAAATAAGGCAAGTGATTCAGAAAGAGTGGGGTAAATGTGTTCCCCAGATCTACAAAACATGGCGGCCATCACTGTTGTGTGCCGTAAACAGACGGACTATTCCTTTTAAAACTCAGCAACCTTGATAAAAATGGTTTTACTTAAACAGCAGCAAGGACGTCTCTGCTTTTGTGTCATATCAACATGAAATCACATTTTCTTTTTTGCACTTGTTTACCATGCAGAAAAGTGCTTATTGCTGCAGCCACAAGTATGTGGTGACATTTGGGGCTGAACTATAATGTCACAGCGGCTGTGTGTGATGGCACAAAGAATCATTGTCTAACATGACAATCAACAACACAAGGATAATAACAATACTTCAATTCTGTAACAAAATAACCATCGAAAATAGCAAATGCCAAGATGGCACATTCAACAGAAAATGACTTTTAATAAAAATTTGTGATTATTAAAGATTGTCTTCAACTAAAGCAATAGGATATTCAATATAAAGTCATTAAGAAATATAAGTAAATGACTAATATCAATTCAAATTCTAAATAAAATAAAAAAATGTAAGTTAATGACCATAGTACTCCTATATTTACAATATATAGAACTACACTTGACACAATGTTTTAAAATGTAACAAAATAAATACAGCCTTTAAATGACTATGGAAATAATTTTTACCACAGATATATTTATTAATGTTTCAAATGTTTTCATTTAATTCTCAAAAAATGTAGAGCAGAATAGCCCGCTTTAAAGGAATAACAGCCTTATTAAATTGCAATTCGGCCAATAGAATGGGGCTCTATATAAGCACAGAGCATATTTTTTTACTGAAGTTTTTAGTTTGTGAACTTCTATCCAAAAGCAAGGACTTCACTTACTAAAATATACTATGGCCCTCATTCAATTGCAATTTTGCCAATTGAATAAGGCTCTAAATAAGCACATAACATATTTTTTTTAAAGATGTTTTTGGTTAGTAAACATCTATCCAAAAGCAAGGTTTTCACAACTAAAAACTTCTTTGAAAAAAATATGCTATGTGCTTATTTAGAGCCCTATTCAATTGGCCAAATCACAATTTAATAATGCTGTAAATACCTTGGGGGACCTGGGGCTGAATTCAAATGCGATTTGGCCAATTGAATAGGGCTCATATTTTTTTTTACAGAAGTTTTTAGTTAGTGAAGACTTTTGGATAGAAGTTCACTTACTAAAAACTTGCTCTGTGCTTATATAGAGCCCTATTCAATTGTCCAAATCGCATTTGAATGAGACCCTTGTTCCCGTGAACAGGAATGTAATTGAGTCCGAATTATTTCATTAGGGCCTCATTCAATTGTGATTTGGCCAATTGAATAGGGCTCTATATAAGCACATAGTATATTTTTTACAGAAGTTTTTAGTTAGTGAAGACCGTGCTTTTTGATAGAAGTTCACTAACTAAAAACTTCTGTAAAAAAAATGCTCCGTCCTTATACAGAGCCCTATTCAATTGGCCAAATCGCATTTGAATGAGGCTTTTACATTCTGATGTATGATACCAGTATAGTGACAAAGGGCCCTTTATTACTTGTTGGCACTAATGAATTCTTAAGTCAATAGAATACATATAAAAATGTATAAAAAAACACACAAAGCCAAATGTATGAGTTCAAGGCATTTGCAAGTCGCTAATACAATATGGCCCATAGTCCTTGTTTTTCTTTGGTACTTGATCGGCAAGGTGTTTTGAAACATTTCTATTTTTTCTGAAGAAATATCACTGTGGGGAAATATTGAGACATTTCACAGAAACATTTCCTTTATTGTATTTACAAAAACTACAGGAAATGTCAGGAGTATTGCAATATTTGCACATTGTACCTAGTTAAAGGGACATGAGAGTGCTTATAAACTATTTTTAGTGGCTAAAATCAAACAAAAAACAGTCTGTGTATGGGTCTGCCTACTGCAGTTTATGCAGATACAGACTCTGTAGGGCTGGATGCGCACTGTATTGTCCTAGCCCATCAGTGACCATGTCTCAGCAGTACATTATAGAGTGGTGCTAAGAGAGGTTATAAGCATTTCTTAATATAATAAAGTACATAAAAATAAATAGATACACAAATATATTATATATGTAGTGAAATCTAGAATTATTTCATATGCCTTTAAATGCATATAAAGTAGTGCTCTAGGTTAAATCCACTGATAGCTGTAACTTGCAGCCTTATTAAATTGCGATTTGGCCAATTGAATAGGGCTCTATATAAGCACAGAGCTTATTTTTTTACAGAAGTTTTTAGTTGGTGAAGACTTTGCTTTTGGATAGAAGTTCACTAACTAAAAACTTCTGTAAAAAATATGCCATGTGCTTATATAGAGCCCTATTCAATTGGTCGAATCGCAATTTAATAAGGCTGATAATGGGTATGCTTTTAGAAATGACTGAAGAAAGGGGTGAGGGAGGAAAGAAGAGTTTGAAGTGAGGAGGCTTTGTTAGATAATTTGAGGTCATTGAATTTGACACCAACCTCCATCCGCTGAAGGCAGTTTGAATTATTAACTATAGTAGAAAAAAAGGAGATTGCATAGAGCAACCATAGCCCCCTATTCAATTGCAAGCCCGCAGATTACGTTATACAGGCCGTAAGTCTGCTGGCTTGAAATTTTCTACAATTTCAGAGCGATTCAATTGATGAAGCCCGCAGCTATCTGGCCGAAAGCCAAAACCGTAAACCATGCCCCGGTAAGTAGCATTTCAGAGCATGAGCCACAGAATTTTCTTCTATATTTCCCATTTATAGGTGTGAAAACATTTGCCGGCTTGAGGAATTGTAGCAATTGAACAACGATTTGCAATTGAAACATTTACGGGCTTGAAAGATCAAAGGCTTAGCCAGGGCAGAGTTACGATTTTGAGCTTCTAACCCGCAAATCGTTTGTGGCTAGCAAAAAGATGCCAATTGAATATCAAATTAGTATAGGGGCTCCATTAACTTACAAGTTCTCAATTGAATAGGAGCCAGTTTATTAAAAAAATAAAAATCTACTCACAAATAAAATGCTTCTATACAGCAATACGGTTTGGGTATGTTCATATTAACAAGACCATACAATAAGGATCTTCTCTTATCATCCCTATCCCTATCATCCCTAATCAAGCGTATTTGCAAAAAGTATTATAGATAAAAAGTGGATAAGACAAACATAAAAAAATATATCTTATGGGTCCTAAAGCTGACCTCAAGTTTTGAATACATATTTCTTAATCCACATTTGTTAAAAAAAGCATAGGGCCATAATCCATTGAGCAATTTTGAGATCCAGGAGCCCATAAGTGAGGTCGCAAGCTTATTTGCTATTTAATTGGCGTCTTTTTGCGTGCTCCAATCGGTTTCCAAGTTGCAAGCTTGAAAGAATGGCGATGGTTAAACTCGTAACTTGCAGCCTCCAGAAGCCTTTGATTTGTCACTTTCACAGGGCTAAAATTGCAAATCACTAATCAATTGCTACGATTCCTCAAGGCCACAAATGTTTTCACACCTGTAAACCACAAGTGAAGGAGAAAATCCTACAACTGCTAGAGAGGACCCGCAAAGGGGTTTAAACACCTATTCGAAGCACTGTAAATGCAAGTAAAAAAACACTACTGCACTGTAAATAACGCAGAAAGCGATGATAGACATCAGTCTCAAGCGCGCAAGCAGTCTCAAGCTCACAAATCGGCAGGAAATAAAATGATTTTTTATGTGTCATTTCAGGGTTAAATTGATCTTGGGTATCAATGAGTTAATACAGAGCAGGCCACCCATAGTTACTAGAACAGTATTGGCATTCATTTTCATAATTCTTTATTTTGCGGGTTTGCGAGTCTGATCGAATATCGGACTCCCGAACCTAATTGATTGACATGTAACCTCCATGTTTTACTGGCGTAATAATGTCTCATTTTCTATTGGCCAATTCGAAATGGGTGGTTGCTGAATTGATCAGGTTCCGCTGTCAACCTGGGTTCCATAACTGCTCCGAACCAGTGCATGGTTTACGGTTTTGGCTTGGGGCCCTTAACTTGCGGCCTTGAGAAATTGAATAACATCCCAATCGGAGACCAACAGAAGCCGACAACTCACTGGCAGGTATTTGGCTGTCTGCAATCGACTTACGTGCTTCAAATTGAATGAGTCCAATAGACTTTAGGTAAATATATTGTCAGAGTTGCTTTGCAAATTATTTTTGCTAAAGACCCTCTCCTATCCATTGGGTTTCATGATTGAACTTCCTAGAAATTGTCAGTTTGAATCGATAGTCATTATGTTTAAAATTACATAGTTACATAGTAATTAAGGTTGAAACAAGACTTTCAGTCCATCAAGTTCAACCTTTTAAGATCTCCTCTGATCTGCAATATGTAGATTAGTTATTAATTAATTAGTTTTTAATTAATTATTAATAGAATAGTATTTGAGGTTGGATATAGACTGTTAGTCCATCAAGTTCAACCTTTTTAGTTCTCTCTTGATCTTTTTAATATGTGGACTATTTGTTATTAATTGTTAATTGTTATTTGATCCAGAGGAAGGCAAACAGAAAAAAAAAACATTGAAACTTTGCCAATTGTCTCATAAGGGGAAAAAAAGCTAAATTCCTTCGGGACCCCAGAAACTGGCGATCAAATTTCTCCCTGGATCAATATTCCTTTGCTAGTTATCTAGGATAGCCTTGAATGCCTTCTTTATTCAAAAATATATCTAACCCCTTTTTGAAGTTATCTATCAAATTCGCTGTCATCACCTCCTTTGGTAGAGAATTCCACAGTTTTACCACACTAACTGTGAAGAACCCTTTTCTTTGTTTAAGGTGAAATCTTTTTTCCTCTAAACTCAAACGGTGTCCTCTTGTCAGTTGAAAATCTCTTGCTACAAAAAGCTCCCTTGACAAAGCCTTATATTGACCCTGGATGTATTTAAATAAGGTAATCATATCCCCTCATAGACACCTTTTTTCTAGCGAAAATATGTTTAATTTGGTTAGTCTTTTTTCATAACTTAGCCCCTCCATTCCCCTTATTAGTTTTGTTGCCCTTCTCTGTACTTTTTCCAGCTCTAAAATATCCTTTTTATGAAGTGGGGCCCAAAATTGTACTCCATATTCCAAATGAGGGCGTACTAGGGATTTGTATAGTGGTAGAATTATATTTGCTTCCCTTGCTTCTATATCCTTCTGAATACATTCTAATATTTGCTTACCTTTGCAGCTGCTGCTTAGCATTGAGCACTGTTACCTAGGTGGTTGTCCACTAGCACTCCCAAATCCCTTTCAATATCTGATACCCCTAGATTTGCTCCATTAAGATTAGAAATTGCATGGCTATTTTTCCTTCCCAAATGCATAACCTTACATTTATTTGTATTAAATCTCATCTGCCATTTAGCCGCCCATTTCTCTAATTTATGCAAATCCCTTTGTAGGGAAAGTACATCATTATCTGATTTAATTACCTTGCACAACTTAGTGTCATCAGCAAAAATGGAGACACTACTTTCGAGTCCTACTTCTATGTCATTAATAAATATGTTAAAAAGGAGAGGACCTAATACTGAACCTTGAGGAAACCCACTTACCACATTAGTCCAATCGAAGTATGTTCCATTTACAACAACCCTTTGCTTCCTGTCTTTTAGCCAGCTCTCAATCCATGAGCAGATATTTACTGCAATTCCTATATCCCTTAGATTGCTCAAAAGTCTCCCATGAGGCACTGTATCAAAAGCCTTTGCAAAATCCAAATAGACTACATCCATTGAGTTGCCTTGATCCAAGTTCCTACTAACCTCCTCATAGAAACTAATTAGATTGGTCTGACACGACCTATCCTTCTTATATCCATGTTGACTGCTATCTATGATCTTGTTCAAATAGACATATTCTTGTATTGTGTCCCTTATTAACCCTTCTAAACGCTTCCCAACTACAGAAGTGAGGCTCACTGGTCTATAATTCCCTGGATTTGCTCTTGCTCCCTTCTTAAATATAGGTATCACATCTGCTTTTCTCCAGTCATCTGGTAGAGACCTTGTGGTGAGTTAATCTTGAAATATTAGATATAATGGTTTGGCTATTAGAGAACCCAGCTCCCTCAGTACCCTTGGGTGTATTCCATCAGGACCTGGGGCTTTATTAACATTTATTTTCTCCAATCTCTTTTGGATTTCTAACTGCGTTAACCAATTATCTAGTGATGGTAGTGTAGCCCTATTTTGTTGCGGTGTCCCAACCACTGGTACCTCCCTTGTGTATACCGACGAAAATAACCTATTTAGCTCATCTGCCTTTTCCTGGTCACTAATTATCAGATGGCCTGTGTCACATTGTAATGGTCCTATCGATTCCTTCCTCGCCTTCTTCCCATTAATATATTTAAAAAATATTTTAGGGTCAGTCTTACTTTCCTTTGTAACTTACTTCTCGTTTTCTATTTTAGCCAGTCTAATAGCCCTTTTGTAAGCCTTGTTGATTTCATTATAGTCACATAAAGCTGCCTCTGTTCCCTCCTTCTTGTATAATTTAAATGCCTGTTTCTTTTTCCTCATCATGATCTTTAAGTCATTGTTAAGCCACATGGGATGTGATTTACTCCTATTCATTTTATTTCCACATGGTACATGCTGATGAGTATGTTTATTTAGTAAGGATTTGAATGTTGTCCATTTATTTTCAGTATTTTCCCTGTAAGTTCTTTGTCCCAGTCTATATGTAATATTGCTGCCCTTAGCCCATTAAAGTTAGCCCTTTTAAAACTTAGAGTTTTTGTTGGCCACTTACAAAATATTTTTATTAACAATCAATTGTCCCCATATTTCTTCCTATGGTTACTTTTCATATGTCCAATGATTGGGTCATTTGCTGAGTCTCTTTATGGAAACACATTTCCATTCACATTCTGTAATTGTCCGCTTCTTTGTATCCACACGTCAAAATACTTAGTCTATAAATACTAATTCTCTGTGTGGTTTACTCTTCGCATGCATGTTACTTACTGCAAGAGTCCCTCAGAGACCATCTGTGGTGATTCACCAAACACAATGAATCTTAAGAAGTTGTCATCAAAAGATACATCTTATTTCTGTAAGAGGAATTCAGTGCTGAGCTGCTTGTTTGACAAGAGCTGGATTTATAGTATGTAAAATTTAAACTGTGTTTTATTAAGAGCACTAATGAATGTACAAGCACAAACTGCGCATGATACAAGGTTGTTTTATTCTATTGAATACTTGAGATCTTATTGAGCTCAATAAGAGAAGTTGGCTTTTTTAGCTGTAGCAACATATTGATCTTGGTTAGCTGATCTTTTTTGTGTTAAGGTGGTGTCTTTTGATATCAAGTTTTTGCTAGCCTAGAAATCACTGTTTAATCTCTTATCATATCTGACTGTTCTTAAAACCCTACGGACCTGTCTCGCAGCCAGTCCTCCTATTCTGCTTTTTTGTGACCATATCAGGATCTAGACTAAAAACTTAACTGAAGTTTAATCTTTACATTTAATTAAATATTAAATGTTGCCGTTAAAAAATATTATATAGGAATTTGACTAATCATCAATGCATAATTACAATAGCT
Source organism: Discoglossus pictus (assembly GCA_027410445.1). Classification (NCBI taxonomy): domain Eukaryota; kingdom Metazoa; phylum Chordata; class Amphibia; order Anura; family Alytidae; genus Discoglossus; species Discoglossus pictus. The sequence continues at coordinate 176,407,625 of CM050170.1, read as the reverse complement.
AGCTCCTCTTGTTAGGGCATTGTAGTGGTCCATGAAGACGTTCACTTGTTTGGACCGTCGGCTTTCACTGCCCTCAGACCAAAAAGTTATCCTGAACTGACCCAGCCTTTCTATAGAGGCACACGGGCATGATGGATCATCCAGGCCAAGAAGCATCAGTTCATGGTACTTTATTTGCACGATTCCTTCCCAAACCAGATTAGCGAGATGTTTGTTTGAGTTCCAGAAGCACTTTGCAGATTGCAGTTAAAATGTTTTGCTGTGTCAGCTTCCCTTTAAAGACAGATCAGCACCGGCAAACTTACGTTCCAAAATAGCTTTCGTGAAATACAACCTACATTCACTTTTCTACTGTCTGGACATTTAAGCCTAAGAAGTATTTGCTTTCCAGCAGCTTTGCAAAGTGTTAACGTTCGGATATTTTAGACATAGTACAATATAAAAGTTTTGTAAATAGTTTATTTTCCCGTAGGTGTATTTGCAGTCTAAGGGCTATAAGTACGAAGGAAGGTAATGTTGGATAACTCTTGGAGATGTTAAATCTATTCTATGTTTTGGGCACATCCCATACAATCCCAACCGGTGCTCTAGAGTGAAAGAGCATGATGCTCTTCAACAATGCAAAAACTATTATGCCTCTATAAAACTAGCAAATAATACCCATTTGTAATCCGAAATACTTCTCCTCATTATCTATATATACATTTTTTATATTCTCAACAATACAAAATGACAAACAATAAAATACATCAACAATACAAAATATATATTTTTTACATTTATGCTTGTATATTGTTCAAGGTTTACAGTCTTTATGACATTTATATTTTATTTTAAATCAGTTTGTGAGCTTAATTATTTTAAAACCCAAAACTTGGGATTTAAGCGAGAGAGATAACTTAAAGAGGTGAGGAGAGAGAGCCCAGACTCGCTGAATCTGTACACTCGTATTTAAAAAAATCTTAATCCCAGAGGGACCATTTACTGGTAATCTTCTTGTGTCTCTTAGTTTCCGACCACAAATAGTCTAATTCTATTTGTTTATTTCTATCTATCAAAATTTTAATCTCTGACCAAGCTGGAGTTTTTCCATTTTAAATTAACAAGATACTTGGCTGTTGCTAATACATTAATAATGATGCCAATTATCTTATGCTCAATAGATTCTAGGGAGATATGGAATAGAATTAGTTCTGGTACCAGTTGTAATTTACTATTCTCAACTAAGGATTAATGTTGGATGCAGCTCCACCACATATGCTCAAGGCTCCCTTTTTCTCTACGTCCTCTCCAGAATTTTGGAGGCGAGCTATTCTTCCCAGTTTTTCAGGGCATATGCGCCATCTTTGTATCAGTTTGAAATATGTTTCTCTTAAAGGGACATATATTATATTTGTGTTCGTTCTCTCAAAATCTTTGAACCAAACCTTAGTTTCCAATTCTAGACCAAGTACTTTTTCCCATTATCTATATTTCTATTACCAATTAATCCCTTTTCTACACTGATTTTCCAGTTTTGCTTTGAGTAAAATAAAAATATTTAAAACACACTTTTAAGGACTCAGGGGCCCTCATATGAAGACCTTCAAGTGAAACCGGTTGCTTATCACTTCCATAAATAATTATGAGTACTATAGCAATTGAATGTAAAATTCATATTTTCCCCAAAAATATTTTATACACGTTTTTTTTTGGGGGGGGGGGGGTTGCGCCGTTTAATCGTTTCCGACTTTCCGTGACCTCATGGACTGTAACACACCAGAACATATTTATGTCCATGGTCATGCTGATCCACGTGTGGCCCTATTAAATTCCAAGGATGTAGTGTCCTTCGTACAGCCAGTATGTCTGCGGGCTTGAAACTTGCGTTTCAGAGCAATTTTAATTAAAAAAGGACGCAACGACATGGCCGGAACCCAAATCCGTAAACCATGCTTCAGCACGTAGCATTTCCGGGCGTGAACATGATAACCCCCTTGCGGGTCCTCTCTAGTACCAATTTGCTTTTTGGCTCAATTTGCTGGTTACGGGTTGAACGCCAGTGAATTTGGTGCAATTTTATAGCGTGATTGGAACGTAACAGTTACAGGCTTGACAGAACAAAGGATTTGCAGCCGCGGAGTGCAATTTTCGACATCCCGTAGGTTTTTTTCACCCTTACCCCGTAAGTCGTTGGCGGGTTGCTTTTCACTGCCAATTTAATAGCCGCAAGTTTTGCGTGCTACGTTACGGGCTACGGTTTTACACGTTGAGGGAATTTAATAGGGCTGACTGAGCCCTAACCACATAGCTGCTAATGTTGATAGTTTGGAAAATACTTGACAAACAAGTGTCTTTTTTCTTGAACTACGAGGAAATGTTAGTGGTACCAGTGATGCTCTTTGAGGGGAAGTCATTAACATTTTTGCCCTTCATGTTTTCCTTCCTCTCTAACACTTATATAATAAGGTATTACATTTCTTTTTCTCTGGCACTTAGAAACTTTAATACAGCATTGAAAGCATTTTTGTCTTTGCTGCACCTGAAAGAGAATATTTGCTAATGAACTACCGTGTGTTTTGGGGAGGAGGGGCTTGCCCCTGTCAGCCAATGAGCATTAATATAGATGTATGAGTCATACTTTTCTGCCAATTAAATCTACAGACGTATGTATGCTCTGTGTTCGCATACATTTAAACAGGTTTTACTTAAATATTCATAACATTTTAATGACATAAAAAAAATAATTGTGTTCTATGTCTGTTTAACCCTTCTGTGGCAGAGCTGGTTATACAGTGATCTGACTTCTTTACAAATGTATTTAGCCGGGTTTACGCAAAGCATTGTGGGAATGCGATCCTGTTTCATGGCAGAGCAGCAATAGCAATTTGGCATTTTTGTCAGTATAACAACTTGGCAATACGACTAAACAGAAGAGCAAGTCCCAGTAGGATACCGCCATTGAAATTGGCTGCGTTAGGTCAAAATTCCTAAACATGTATTCATTGGCATCTATATATTATGCTGATAGAGAAAACAAATAATTAACATTGCTAAACTAACCTTCCTTTAAATCATTATTTTGGAGATTGGTAGGATCATTGATATTAATAGTGATAATGTCTCTAATACTTTATTTCAATTATAAGAGTTTGTGGGTAAAACAGTAAAACTGTATTTCAACTTAAAGGGATCAATAATGGGATTTCTCAGAACAAATCTATCCCAAGGTATAAAAGAGAACTAAATTCATGATGCGAAGACAGAAAAATAAAAAATGTAATAATGTTGGATTAGCACTTTTTTCCCAGTGAGCAGTATAGCTATAAATGTTATCATTGACAGCAGTACATTTTATTTCTAAAATCCTGTATTGCTTGCTTCCCATTGTGTAGGTATTAAAGGGACTCCAACTTGAAGAGCTTTAAAAACTGCCTATACATTGTTGTAGCCATTTTTCTCTACATCATTACATTCCTGACATATTCTGTATATATTTATATATCTATATATGCTATATTGTATATTAAAGTGCTTGATACGGGTGGTGGAAGGAATCTGCGGCTGATCTTTTCTTCTTTCTATTGAATTCACTTCCCATCCCTGGTGAAAGGGGGGAGTTGGGGGCATGGGAAAATTATATTTTTTAATTAATTCATTAATGTGTTAATTGTGGGGGGCAAATGATACTTGGCTGCCTGCATAAAAAAGAGATATGCGGTTGGTGCCTCTAGGCCAATTGTCCCTTTTTCACAGCTGTAGCCAGGAGGATAATGTTTAACCATTATATACTGTTTTGCTTTAATAGTGACAGACATTTGATTTTGCTCCTAACAAGAAGAATGGGAGGAACCTTGGCTGCAGATAAAATCTCTATTAAGTTCTATTGAAAGCCTGCCAGTATGAATAAACACTTGACAATAGTACTAATAAGAAAAGCAGGATCCAGGGCAAATATAGGTCCATAATGGAAGCTCCATGACATGAGCAGAGTTTAATAAATATAAGATTTTCTCTCAAAATGCTTTTATGCTTATGGCTTTGCTGTTGTTGTTGAGTCAGTCTGACTCCCCGTGACTCTATGGACCACAGTATGCCAGGCACATCTTGAGTCTGGTTGTGCATATCCATGAGATTTTCTTGGCACAGATACTGGAGTGGGTTCTCTGGTGGACCGCGATTTGCCTGACTTGCCCACCTTGCGTAAACCTACATAGTATAACTCACAGCTTCGTTGAGGTCTGCAAGCCCCTTCACCACGACAAGGTAGTGATCCAGAAGGGGGCTTATGGCTTACAAAGCTACTAATGCTTTAATTTGTTACATACCTCACAGACATGTAAAGTTATTCCCAAATTACAGCGTGACCCAACCTTAGCGCGCAGGACTAATGCGCGCCAACAAATGCGTGCCCGTCAACTGCGCGCTGGACTCAGGTAAGGCATCAGGGTTAGGCTTCGGTTTAGGGGGATAAGGGGTTAGGAGGATTAAGCTTAGGGTTCGGGGGTTTAGGAGGGTTAGAGGTTTTAGGGTTAGGCTTAAGGGTGTTAGCGTTAGGCTTAGGGTTAATGGTGTTAAGCTTAGGGGTGTTAGGGTTAGGGGTGTTACACACTACAACATTGTGCACATTTGACGGACCATTTTGAACAGCACGCAATTGACGGCGTGTAGTTGTCGCCGCAATTTTGTCAACATGCATTTGGCCTGCACGCTAAGGACGGGTCGCCAAATTACAGTTGGACTTTAATATTGAAATTTCCAAAATAAGTTAAATTTTCTGGATGAAAGTAAAATATTATTCTGCCGTATTGTCATGTCTTCTAATAAAAATGTTTGCTCTAAAATTATACACTTTTTTGTCGAACCCCTCTGAGCTGTTTACTCGGGTCTGATGTAAAAAAAATAAATAAAAAGCTTTTAGTAAATGGAAGCTGGAAATAAACAAAGTTAAATACCCTAGAACTATAAGTATCACATTTGAAGTTATGTATCTTATGATGAGAGACAATTAAGTGTTCTTAACAAAATCAGTCAAACTATACTTAGAAAAAAAAATACTGAAAAATTGCTAAATGTATATTGATTTCAGATAAAAGCTATAGAGCTTGAATCTCTAGAAATCCATTTGCTTGTAGTAGCTCTGGAGATAATCTACCTTTACACAATACAATGATCTCAAGTGATTGCTCAAATTTGGAAGCTATTTTGTTCTGAAGTAGTGACATCAATTACTCTGTAATGTAGGACATTTTAGTGACTCATTGCAATAAATAATAAAAAGCAGATACTAGGAGATATTAGATGTTCCATTAAAAGTTGAGTTACTTTCTCTTGTTCTTTGTAGGAGATGGTACAAAATAATATTATATATATATATATATATATATATATAATATTATCGCATATATAGTTGTCAGTGTATGTAACGTTTGTGATGTTGGTCACGCTTTTCCCATCGAGCCGTTGACGACTTAGGCTGCCATAAACTCTGAAGGTGCTCAGTTGAGGCACGCTATTGCGAGGGTGGCAACTTCGAGCCAACCGCGTAATTCTAAAAACACGATAAACAAACAAAAAAATTTACAAAAATAATAACACACTCACAAACAGCACAGGGAGAGAGCCAGGAAGCCTGGGAGTGAGGTTGCAAACAAATTTGAGCCATAAAACGTAAAAATTCTGAAAATGGATGAAAACGATGCGGAGCAAAGCCAGGCACGCAGGACTTAAATACACAACGGCAAAGACAGTAACACTTACACCAACAACTCCTGGCATGCGGGACTTTGAGCAGATACACAGAGGAGAAAGATACAGGGAAGGGACAGGGGGGAGATGCTGGAAAGAGACACATGGCATTCCCAAGCACAAAACTTGTAGGTTAATGTAGGCAGCTATAGCATTGTTTCTATCTGAAGTCAGCTTGTGCAGCAAAGCATCATGGAATGGGTAGTCTTGTTTTTCCCATGCACAAGGAAGCAAGGAGGAGCTCAGACATTGCTTTGTGGATGTCTGCATTGTGCTGCTGTTGGACTGAAAGTTAAAAGCTGTACCCAAACGCAGTGTTTGTATTGGTTAGTACCAGGTGTTTATGTAAGCAGCTCTGGGGGTGTGGAAAACAATTTTGATTTTAAATAAAATATATAATACTATATGTGTATAGAATGACTCCATGTAATATGTGTTTCTGATATAAGCAGCATGTGTTAAATTAGATAAAGGTAAAAAACAGGGAAACTTAGATATAGTTTTAAACATTGGAGTACAGTACACTTTTACATTTGGTACCCATTAAATCTGAAAGCTTGGTATAATGTTTTTTGTTTAAAGTGCAGCATTAAGCACATTTGTGATTCTGGAGCAGTACTACTAATATTTAAGCCACTTTTGGTCTTTCTAAGTTCACAAAAGCTACAAAACTGTCAGTCTTCCCACATGAGTAAGAGCTGCTTTGGTACAAATGCTTATTGTCCCTCACTTAGAAGGATTGCTTTGCTTTTGTTCAGAACAAAACGCTCATTTGTCATGGTTCATAAAATGAGAATGCATCTCAAGATATGAAACTTGGAAATAAATAAATGTGCCTATTGCCTGAAATGTATAGGTCACTGTGCTGTTATGCCATTTGTCAGTATGATATCAGGGAATAACAAACAGTGAGGCTTTAAATGTTAAAACAAAACAGGAAAAGAACTGAACCATCTCTGGTTTGAACCTATAGAATCCATATAATAGAATGTCTTGGACTTTAGTGGATTACGTTACATTTTTATCTTTCATGCAGTTCAAAAGAGCGTATTTTAAATCTTAAAAAAAAAAATGTTTTTGAATTATTATTTTTAGTATTATCATCATTTATTTGTAATGCACCAACATATTCCATAGCGCTATACAAGTTAAGTTCCAGGCAACAACAAATTCAAAATTAACACATTGCAAAGAATTGAGGGCCCTGTCTTTGAGCTTGGAATCCGGTGTCTATAGTGCTTACCCCAAAGCACCTTGCAGGATTGAAACTTGCAGATTTACAGTCTAAATGTTAAGGTTTGTGTGTGGTACAGGAGGGAGAGAGAAATGCTGTACGTTTTAGGATAGAAGGTGACAGGCTTCTTTAAAGAGATGTGTTTTTAGTGAGGTTTTGAAGGATTTGAGGCAGGAGGATAGTCTGGTGGAGCGAGGCAAGGAGTTCCAGAGAATAGGGGCAGCACAAGAAAAGTCTGGGAGGCAGGAGTGAGAGGAGGTGACAAGAGTGGTAGAAATAAGAAAGTCATTAGCAGAACGAAGAGGGCGTGTGGTGGAGTATTTGGAGAGGAGAGCAGAGATGTATCGGGGTGCTCTGTTGTTGAGGGCTTTGTAAGTTAGGGTCATGATTTAAAATGTTATTCTGGAGGCTAAGGGATGCCAGTGGTGTGATTGACAGAGGTGATGCCGACACTGAGCGTTGTGTACGGAAGATGATTCTAGCAGAGGCATTCATAATGGTTTGTAGTGGGGAAAGGCGGGTGGTGAGCAGGTCCAGCAAAAAGCGAGTTGCAGTAGTCGAGACGAGAAATGATGAGAGCGTGTATTAGAATCTTATGGAAGGTAGTAGCGTATTTTGGAAATGTTTTTTAGATGGAGAAGGCAAGATTTTGTTAGTGACTGTATGTGAGGGATGAAAGACAGAGCGGGGTCCAGTAGAGCCCCAAGGCAACGGGCTTGGGAGGTGGGAGTGATGATGGCGTTGACAGTGAGAGAGCGATGTGAGGAATTTAAGCTGTAGTAGATGGTGGGAAGTTTAGGTGTTCAATCTTAGACATGTTGAGTTTATAATGGTGGGAGGACATACAAGAGGATATACTAGAGAGACAGTTGGATATGTGTGTTAGAAGAGAGGGGAATAGATCTGGTGCTGAGAGGTAGATTTGGTGTCATCTGCATAGAGATGATAGTGAAACCCAAAAGAGTTTATTAGGGTACCAAGCGAGGATATGTAAGTGGAGAAAAGAAGGCCACCTAGGATTGATCCTGGGGGTACACCAACAGGGGGGGTGAGGAGAAGGAGAGGTGCCAGAGAAGGAGACGCTAAATGATCAATCTTGTAGGTATGATATGAACCACAAGAGAGCAGTATCTCGAATGCCGAGGGAGGAGAGGATATGGAGTAGAAGCGGATGGTCAACTGTGTCAGCAGAGAGATCCAGAAGAAGTAGAATGGAAAAGTGACTTTTCTTAAGAGTGGGTGTAATTATGGCATGCTTTAGAGGAATGGGAACTTGCCAGTATTTAGGAAAAGGTTGAGTGATGTGTGTACGAGCTGGGATTAGTGTGGTAGACAAGGGAGGGATGAGCTGAGATGGAATAGGATCCAGAGGACAGGTAGTGAGGTGAGAGGATGATAATAGGCTGGAGACTTTGTCCTCTGTTGCAGGGTCAAAGTAGTTCATAGTGGCTGTGGGAAGGGAGAAGACTGGATATTGTTGGTTAGTTGAGAGGGTGGAGTGTGAGAGCCACTATGAGAGGAGAGTTCATTGTGGATAGTTTGAATTTTATGCATAAAATAGTTGGCAAAGTCTTCAGCTGTGAGAGAGGAAGGGGTGGGAGGAGTGTATTGAAAGTGTTAAACAGACGCTTGCGGTTAGAGGGCAGAGTTGATATTAGTGATGTGAAGTAATGTTGTTTGGCAAGGTTGAAGGCAGAGGAGTAGGAGCGTAGCATACACTTGTAGTGGAGAAAATCTGCTGAAGTCAGTCATTTCCTCCTTAGTCGTTCAGCAGTGCGGGAGCACCTCTGGATGTATCGTGTTTGTGTGGTGTGCCATGGTTGTGGATGAGAGTGAGGGCGTCCGCGTGTGGTTATGGTGTCAAGGGTGGAAGAAAGAGTAGAGTTGTAGTGTGAGATAGCAGTGTCAGGGCAGTTGAGGTTGGTGATGGGGCTGAGAAGGGATTGGAGCACAGTGGAGAGATGTGTAAGGTGAAGTGCTGGCAGGTTTCTGTGGGTAATGGTGGCCGGAGTTGAAGAAGGCTGGTGAGAGGAAGATGTTGTGAGGTTGAAGGTAAGGAGGTGATGGTCAGATAGGAGTGGGTGGATGACTGGGTTGGAGGTGGTGCTGATATTGGTGAAAATAAGGCCAAGAGAGTGTCCAGAGTTCAATCTGTTAGTTGTGAGAGGCTGAGGGGAGAGTTGAGTGCAAGCAGTTTGGCAGTCGCTGGTGAGGTGGGAGTGTCGATGGCAATGTTAAAGTCGCCAAGTACCAGTGAAGGGGATGTTGGAGGAGAGAGTGAGGGAGCCAGGCGGAAAAGTGATCTAGAAATGAGAGAGAGGGAGTACCTGTGGGGCGATAGATCACAGCAACAAATAGAGAGTAAGGAGAGAAGAGGCGGATAGTATACACTTCAAAAAATGAAAATTGGAGGGATGGAACAGGAGGTATGAGGTGAAATGTACAAAAATATTAAAGGCATATCTAAGTGTCCCTGTTTTTTTCCTTTCTCTAATCTAACACAAGCTGCTTATGCCAGAAATACACATTACATGGAGCCATTCTATACACATACAGATTTACTTTATTTAAAAATAAAACTTGTTTTCCACACCCCCAGAGCTGCTTACATAGGCACAGTGTACCTGCTAGTAGAAACACTGCACTTCATTACATACTGAAACCCTTTACTAACCTTCAAGCCTACAGCAGCACAATGCAAAGATCTACAGAGCAGTGTCTGACTCCTCCTTGCTTATTTGAGCAGGGGACTACACATCCCATGATGCCTTCCTGCACAAACTGCAATCACTGATTGATACAATGTATTAGCATTCATAATCCAGGAAACTTACATATTTTTTTAACTAAAACCTGTTTAAGCTTAACTGGAACAAATAGGAAACAAGAAGAGCATACTATACTATATACTGTAGGTGTCATTGGCAGACAGCTTTATTACAGCTCATTGGGTAACAGGGACAAGCCACCGGAACAGTTCATTCTGCTCTGAGAACAATATATCTGAGGCAGCAAATACTTTCTGTGACACATTCAAAAATACCTCTTTTCAGATGCAGCAAACAAAAAAATATTAAATATATAAAATATATAAAGTCCCTGTTAAGAAACACAGCAAAAAAAAAAGTGGAAATATTTAGCTTAAAAACATTGTATTTTCAACATATATTACCTTAAATATACTACCTCTCTGCAACTGCATTTACTGTTATCATTAGAGGAATGGATACTTTTCTAATAATAAGAAATTAAGGTTGTTTGATGAGGCTTGTGGTTAGTGAATATGTTGAGGAGAGTCACTGAAACTAGAAGAAAATGCACCCCAAAGTAATTAAAAACAAAAGTAAAAAGATATATAATAAACAAATTTTAAAGGTAAAGAAAAATATAATAGGGTAGAAGGAAGTCAATAAATATAATAAACAACTATATGCAAATATGCTATGGTGGGGTGGCCATTCCTGTGTGTGTGTTTTCCTTGTTTGTCAACAAAGAGGGATCTTAGATGTGGTTAAAGTTTGCATTGCTTCTTGTGAGTTGTTGCTCTCTTTAGTGCAAGATCTTTCAGTACAACAAATTCAGGAGTTATTTATACTGTGTGATATATGTGCAAAAGGCCGAATGATTTGATCCTACTAGAGCATGGTTTTCAATACCAGTCCTTGGGGATCAGTATCAATGAAATTTTTTATAATGTCTTCTTGAATGACTTATTCATTTTGATTCACCTACTTGTATTAACAAAGGAATATCCTAAGATCTGGCCTTTGACCTCCAGACATTGCTGTGATATATATGCCACCGTTATATATATATATATATATATATATATATATATATATATATATATATATACATATATATATATATATATATATATCACATTATTAATCTAGTAACTTGACGGGTTTAAAGTTGTAAGGCAGGCAAAGCTGTTTGCCACCTCTCCCCTCCCCTGTGTGTCCTTCTCCCCTCCCCTGTGTCTCCTTCCCCTCCCTGTGTCTCCTTCCCCCCTCCCCTGTGTCTCCTTCCTCTCCCACGTGTCTCCTTCCCCACCCCTCTCCCCCTATGGGCCACAAATGGTTCCCCTTGTATTGCAAGGCTCGCAAAGCGTGACAAACCCGCAAACGTGACCAACATCCTTGAACTGACAACTATATATGTGATATCTATATATCACAATATTAATCTTATTACATGTAAAGGGAGAACAGAAGGGCAAACACACAAAGACATTATATCATAGTACTGTATGTTGCTTTCTCATTTTAGATAAATCGCATCAAATGTCAAGTCTAGACACTTGTCCTTATGCAGCTGTATTAAAATAACTAATTGATTTGCTATTGATTTCATATACATCTTTAATTCTTGTGTTTGTTTATATGCACTGTTCAGTTATTCTACACAGACATTTTTCATTTCTGCACCCTATCAACAGTTAATCCTTTTGTCTATGTAGAAGATCTTAGAGTGAAGTCATCGCCTTTTCCCAGCAGGGTGATGTCATCCACTTATGTGCATGCTTAAAATGACATACATTTGCAGTAAAAACTGATGCATTTCACACTTTTCAGAGAAAGCTCCAATTTTTACATCTTTCCAGTGCTCTGACTTTGAGGAATTATAGTCATTAATTGGCTGGGTTCCTGGATGTCCAATGAGAGTGCCAATTATGCAAGAAGCAAAATAAATCATATGATAGTATTATCTCCTGGACCAGATGAGATCATCCACTACTATTATTGCATCTCACCCAAAACGATTCAGTCATTTAATTGAGGAAAAGATCACTGAAGTCCCATATTTATAATATAAAGTTTTAAAGAACTAATCTTAATAGTGGCCAAATGTTTTTTAGAAAGTAAAAAGAAAAAATTAAGTACAGCGATTTTGAAGGTCCACTAAATTCAGCACAATTTGTACCACATGACGATAAAGATCCTCTTAATGCTTGTTGAAATACTTTTTGATAATTTGAAATATGTGCTTTTTTCACTGAGAAATCAAATAAAGTCAAATTGGTGTTTACATGTACTGCCCACTTTCTGCTGCATTACTGCAACCAATCAGCTTGCACTGTGTGTGCCCCATTCAAGTCAATGGTGAGGTTTTTGTTAGACTACTTATATTTCCAGTTTGAAGGGAACAGACATTGTAATGGGTTTGTTTTTTTCTTACAACTGAAAATTCAGGTTTCTACTTCCTTGCCTCTTTGGAATCTGAGCAATGCAGACCAGTGCTCGGCTCCAGTGTCGTGCTAAAAACAAAGAAACAAAAATAACCATTAATTATCTGTGCAGGCATGGAATTCTGGACTCACCTAAAACAGGACAGCTATGGGTTAATTGGTTAATGCAGTGTAAACTGATTCCAGGAGAAAGCTGCTATCAATCACAGAAAATACTTGTATGTAAACATACAATTAAAACTTTAGATTTTTGTAACATTTTTTAATGTAATCAAAAATTATATAATTTTAACAAATAACCTTGTGCTCTTTCACACCATGAAGAGCACTTATAGTGAGGTAAGCCTATTAAATTTAACATGTAATTTTCCTTGTTGGTGGCATCCATTGTTTTGTTAATCTGACTTGTCACCTGGAATGTGGATAATGACACCATTCTGTTCTACTCAAAAGACTTGTACATTGGTGTGTAAATGAAAGTTTTCAGCAGTGCCATGTCCCCTATTCAGTACAATACAGATAATAATACTTTAATACATTTAAAGTTGTATTTATTTTTTTTACTTTCTAAAAACATTTTAACCATTATCAAGAAATATTTTTCAGTATATCCTTTAGTGGTAAATAATTTGTTGTTTAGTCGTTCAGTCGCATCTGACTCTCTGTGACTCTATGGACCACAGCACGCCAGGTGCATCTCTCAATCCCTACCCCCCTGAGCTCCATCAAGTTCATGTACATTGCTTCAGTGACCTTGTCTATCCATCTCTGCCTCTGTCGTCCCCTTCTTCTTGTTCCTTCAATCTTACCCAGCATCAGAGTATTTTCTAGGGAATCCTGCCGTCTCATGATATAGCCAAAATATTTGAGCTTTAGCCTCATGATCATACCTTCTAGTGAACAGTTTGTCTTGATTTCCTGAAGTATTGATTTATTGGATCCAAGGGACTCTAAGCAGTCTTCTCCGACTCCACAATTCAAAGGCATCAATTTTACGGTGCTCAGACTTCTTTATGATCCAGCTCTCACAGCCGTATGTTACTACTGGGAATACCATAGTTTGAAGTATGCAGACCATTGTTGATTGTTTAATACCTTTACTTTTTACTAGCTTGCCATAGCTTTTCTCCCGAGAAGCAAACGTCTTTTAATTTCATGGCTGCAGTCACCATCTGCAGAGATCTTGGATCCGAGGAAAATAAAATCTGTCACTGCCTCCACTTCTCCCCTGTCTATTTGCCAGGAAGTGAGATTGCCATTTTCCATGATTTTCGTCTTTTTAACGTTGAGCAGAAGGCCAGCTTTTGCACTCTCTTCTTTTACACTCATCAATAAGTCCTTTAGTTCCTCATCACTTTCAGCCATCATAGTATCATCGGCGTATCTGAGGTTGTTGATATTTTTCCCAGCAAGAATAATTCTGGCTTTGGATTTGTCCAGCCTTACACATAATGTACTCTGCATATATGTTGAACAAATAAGGTGACGATATACAACCTTGTTGCCCTCCTTTTCCGATCTTGAACCATTCTGTTGTCCCATGTTCGGTTCTGAATAATAGTCCACCCTATTTTCTGTAAAAAAAATATATTTTATAGACCTGGACAATATGATAAATAAACCTATTCCCTATCACTAGGATTCTTCATCTACAGGTGGTCCCTGGGTTATGGATGAGATACGTTCCAGAGAACATCTTTAGGTCAGATTTGTATGTAACACTGATTCTGATGTAAAATAATAATAATATACTATAATGGCTCATATGTGTTAATAATAATAATACAGTCTAATACTATAATAATAATAAGTTATAGAACCCATTGTGCTCTTTCTTTTAATTCTAACAAACAGAACATAAGAACAAACTCATACAAAAGTCCTTGGGAGCCCCTTAAATATGTAACGTCTGTAACCCGGGGACCAACTGTCCTTTTTTTTTCTTTTCTATACCATTATCTTGAAGGACCACTGTAGTTTTGGGAAAAATATCATATATTTGTGAAGTAACAAACTAACAACATCAGGAGGTTTGTAAGCAACGAGCATTAAAAGATCTTTAGAGGCCATTTTTATTTTAGCAGATTCTGCTATACCCGTAAGATCCCATGTTAGAGTCTTCCACATTTCCTGCTTGAGTTTATCCTGTGGGGATATGTCCAGCCAATTTCTTGCATTCAAATAAGGAGTCGAATGACGGAGGCGTGGGTTGATTCATTTTATGATTCAGATAAGCTTTTAGCATCTCACCCTCGCAATATTGGTAGAAAGGAGTGACCTATAAATGCCTAAGGCTTGCTTCCTCTCCTTCATCCATTGACATTGAATTATTACTCTCATGGCAGCTTCCATACACTAGCAAAGTCTGCAACAATGAAGATTTTCTCTGAAAATGTTTTGCTCTCATGCTAATGTTGTTCGTGTGTTACATACTTCACAAACATTACATTATCTCAATCTACTGTGGGTCATTAAAACATATTCATGCATATCAGAAATACTGGGAATTCTGGTAGTTGTAGTCCTGCTCCATGTCCCTTTAAATGGTAAGTTTCACCTGTATACAAGTTGCTCTAAAATGAAAGCGTTCAATTAGAAAAATATAGCATATGTATGTGTAAAAGCTAAAGCACTTTCTTGCTACAAGACCTCTGTATGTTAGATGGAGTGTATCTGTCACCTGATTTTTCTGTGCAGGGTCCCTTGATCTTCTCTAATAGTGATCTTTAATATAAAAAAAAAAAAGGTTAAAGTTATGCAGAACTTCCCTTGAATAATTAACTGCATAGGACAATTAATCATATTGAATGTTATTTTGTTCTGCATTTTCTTTGAGATCCAGAAAATACTACTCTCCTGTGGTCTTCAAATCCAATACACACAAAACTGTTTACTTGCATCTAATTAAATGTGCAGTAATTTATTTACAGTTCATTCTAATCCCCCAATTACACAATACCATAGTAAAGTAAACAAGTTACGAATACAAAAAGATTATGTTTATGAATAACAATACAAATACTGATAATGGATGGTTAGAAAAAGTGTCAGAATTACATTTTATAAAAAAAAATCACTTACAATTTATTTTTATAATTAAGCTTAAATTGTTATTTGTTTCTAAACTATTAATTAGAAATAGCTTTTTTCGTATTTGTATTATTGCAATATTGTTATCTTGTTCAGCTGGAAACCAGACATTTCTGATTGTTAAATGGTCTCAAGATCAGGGCCGGGCTTGGGCACAAGATGTACCAGCATCCCATTCCTGCATCTTTGACCAGGCTGCAATGGTGTACCTCCACAGTTTGTACAGTAAGTGATACACTAGTTCAGGCTCCCTGTCCTTTGGATATATATGTGGGCATATTTGTGTGTAACAGCTCAACTTCCCAGAGTGCAGTGTAATAACTGTTTTTCTCTGAACTCTGGAAGCAGGTTTTTTTTACTTGCTTTAGACGTTCAAATGTGAACACAGATGTACTTTTTATTTACTGTACGGCGGAGGGCTTCTATTGCTCTTTTGCCCACCATATTATAAATGATTGTTGTGGTGAACTACCTACTCATAAGGTCCACAACACAAGCTGGGATCCCGCTCCATGCTGATGATAGCCAGTAAGCTTGAAACAGCTGTACATGGATTGGATACTCAGCCTGTGTTTATTCCAACCTTGGCTTTGCATTAAAGCTGTGTAATACAGCATGTATAAGCTTAAAGGAAGCCATGTTTGATAATGGCTACGGAATGAAGAGCGAGGCATTTGTGGGCATATTTGTGTGTCCGAGCTCAATTTCCCAGAATGCAATGTAATAACTGTTTTTCTCGTAACTCTGAGCTGGAAGCAGGTTTTTTTAACTTGCTTTAGACATTCAAATGTGAACACAGATGTACTTTTTATTTACTATATATATATATATATATATATATATATATATATATATATATATATATACACACACACAGTTACTATATACTATACATGTGTCATATTCTGTTAATTATATTACACTGTCTCCCCAACAGGACATTGGTTTCATCGGCATGAAAAACTGTCTATACATTGTATTAGCCCTTTTTCTCCATAGCAAATAATTCCTGAGTTATTCAGAATTATTTGTGTGTCCCAGGATGCTAATATACAGCTAAGAGTACTTGGGAAGAGATCCATGGTAACTTTGGATGATTGTTTTCGGCACCATGGAGACAGACTGTGATACTAATTAGCACATGAAAGCAATTACTTAGTATTCACAAGCTGCTATTTACACATTACTATATAAGAAATGGTTCACTTTAGGAAATAAATGGTTATTACAATGTATAGACAATTTTCATGCCTTTTTAAGAATCACTAACAAAAAGCAATACTTTGATTTTTGTTTCCATATAAATTGCAACCAGAACCATGCCCTCACCAAAATAATCATATAGCCGAGACATAGATTTGACTTCAGATAAGAAGTAGCAGACCCATATCATCTGCCCTTTGAACTACCAAATTCTGTTCAGTAAAGCCTCAGCAATTATTGACAATAATTATCCGTTAAAAAAGATCAGTCTTTGCTTGATGGTTCATCAAAAATTCAGATGAAAATCTAAGACTTCAAATAACCTAAATTTTAATGGTGGAATCTTGGGTTCCAGCCAAGCGGTTTCTCCAAATCCAGTTGCTCTGTTGATTCTGACACACAAACATAAAATGGAGTTCTTATTCATTTATCACTTTTTGCTTAGCATGGTGCAGAGCGTATATGATCAAACACTAAATCCGCTTTAACTCCTTATCTGCTCTGCTCCTTATCGGCTAATGTCAACAACCATAGTGATAATGTTATGTATAACACAAAAATAAATAAATAAATAAAAAAAAAAAAAAAAATATATATATATATATATATATATATATATATTTATACACACACACACGTATATATACGCATACAAATTCATTACAATTCACTCAAACACTGAACAATTAATTATTTCTTTATCAATTAATTTAGAGCAAGGGCAACACATATCACAAAAAAAAACCTTGATTACATGAATTCATCATCATCATAAATCCAGATACACATTGAACAGTTCATTAATGATTTATTAAATAATTCCTGGGCGGGCAGAACATATAGTGACACAAATACACTAGAGTGCATGTATTTACATCATACACATAATACGTATTATGTTTATAACATTCGGAGAAAAGGTCTGTCTCAGTACCCCACTTGTGCCCTCCAGTCCCTCTACCTACCCCAATGGTATGCCTCTCTCTCTATACCCCAGTAATGACCCTCTTTTTCTCTGTACTCTATTGGTGTCCCTCAGCCCCCCTGTGTACCACAGTAGTGCCCCTTAGTCTCTCTCTGTAACCCACTGTGCCCTTCAGTCTATCTACCCCAGTGATGCATCTCAGTCCCTCTGTCTACTTTGGTGGTTCCCCTCAGTCCTTCTATCTCCCCAGTAGTGCCCTAAATCTCTCTGTATCCCACTCCTTCCTCTCTTTCTAAGCCAGTGGTGCCACTCAGACTATTTAGTATTATTATTGTTTCTTTGTAATGTGCCAACATTAACCGGAGGTTCAACCCCGGTGCTGCCCCAGCCCCTCTCTGTATCCAAGTAGTGCCCCTCAGACCCTCTATTTTCCCAGTGGTGCCCCCAGTCCCCCTCTGTATCCAAGTAGTGTCCCTCTCTGTATCCAAGTAGTGTCCCTCTCTGTATCCAAGTAGTGTCCCTCTCTCTATCCAAGTAGTCTCTTTATCTTACCTTACAGATATACTGACAGGCTGCTTCCTCTTCATACGCGGGAGCAGCTCTGCTGGCAGTATGTGCATGCCTTGCTGTATTAATAAATTTAATTAAGAAACAAATGCAACTTAGGGAGTCGACCTTGAGGAAGGATTTATTAGGGCTGAAAAAACGTAACCAACAAAATCCATTTCATAGACTTTGCCAGGTTATCGACAAACTGAGGTCTAAACTTGATCTCATTTTGTCCGAGCATACAGAGAAGGCGATGAGATGGACACAACATAAATTTCACACACAGGCAAATAAACCTAATTGCCTTTTTTAGCTAGAAAACTGAAAGGGAAACTATCTCAATCCAAAAATGTTTGCATCAAATCCCCTCCTGGTGAGATCACTGTTAGCCCCAAGAAAATGTTAGATACCTTTTGCTCATTTTACCGTTCACCATACCAATCTAATTCCCTTATTACTTCCTTTCTTGACTCCTATGATCTCCCCTCACTCACTTACCAAGAATTAGATTCCTTAAACTCCAAGGCAACAGCACAGGAGGTTAAAAAAGTCATCCAGAACCTAAAAGATGGTAAAGCCCCTGGACCAGATGGATTCTCTAATTTATACTATAAAAATGTGCTGACCTACTTACTCCTCATCTTACTAATCTATTAAACAGGATACTGCATGGATTTCCAATACTCCCAGAACTCAATCAGGCTGATCTAGTATTTTTCCCCAAAGAGGGTAGGGAGCCCACTGAGGTTAAAAGTTATAGGCCCATTTCCCTCCTAAACTAAGTTATTAAAATTCTTGCAAAACTCATGTCTAATAGAATTAACGAGTTTCTTTTCCAGACAAATTTACAAGGATGAAGTGGATTTTATCCCCTTTTAGGCAAGCGAGAGATAATATCAGGCGGGTAATTAACTCAATTCATTGGGCTAAACGAACTCAGACACCTTCATGCGTATTGGCCTTAGATATTGAGAAGGCGTTTTATTGACTTTCGAAAAAATGATTACATGAATTCATCATCATCATAAATCTAGGGGACTCCATAACGTTTATTGACATCCACGTGGGCACCAGACAAGGCTGCCCACTCTCCCCCTTCTATTCACATTAGCGATTAACACCAAAATTATCAGTTTTCCTGGCCTCCCTCCTACAATAAATATTTAGGTATCAATCTCACATGCTGAATAACTGATCTACACAAAGCCAACTACTCACTATTATACTCTACAATGAGACAGAATTATCTGTCCTGGTCCAAAGGTAATATATCCTGTCTGGGCCGTATTAACTCAGTCAAGATGAACATCTTGCCCAGGCTTCTATATCTATTTCGCACCCTCCCCATAACGATTAATTTCCCTGAACTGGAGAGATTTCAGCGTCTAACATTTAATTTTATCTGGTGCAATAAATCCCATCTTATCTTGAAAAGCACTATGTTTAAACATAAAACAAAGGGTGGTTTGTCTTGTCCTAATTTTAAATTATATTATAAAGCCGCATAAATCTCCTTTATACCCCAAGCCCACTCCCTTATTCACCAACCTTTATGGGTTTTCATTGAAACCTTCCAAATGCTTCCCTACACTTGGGATACTATCCCTTGGCTCCCCAATCCTCATCTATTGGGGACGGGGCCTAACCCCTTCATAAAACTCTCGCTTAATAGCTGTGGCCTCTTGTGGCCTCACGCCTCAATACTCCTTCCTTACCCCGCTAATTCCTCACCCACAGCTTACAATTCAGATCTCATCTCTTTCCCTCAATTGGTGGAAACCTTCTGGCCTTCTTCGAGCAGGCTCCTGGTATAAAGACAATAAAGCCCTTTCATTTGATCAACTGAACACTCTTCACCATTTCCCTCCACAAGAACACTTTACCTACCGACGCTTTAGACACTTCATCCAGACTAAGGGACTAACACTAGGTGTGCCAATGTCATCTTGGTTTATGAAAATTTAAGACAGGGCCCCTCTTACAAAAAGCATACGTCGTCTTATATATATGACTCAGTTAATGTTGATTTAAATCAACCAAAACTTAAATATGTATGCAACTGGAAAGGAGACTAGTTTCGCATTGGACCCAAGATACCTGGGAGACCTCTTGGGTTAATTTAACAAAAGGCTCTCTTAACTGTAGTGTCCTGGAAACTGCAATAAATGTTCTACATAGGTCCTACTATACTCCCGACAAGCTCTTTAGATGGAAACTGACCTCAACTCTTAACTGCTTTAGAGAATGATGGATAGTAGTTTATTTCTTCACCACATGGTGGGAATGCCCTCAAGTTATCCTTTTATGGCAATAAGTGTATGAACTTGCCTCAGATATATTATTTAAACAGATTAATCCCACGGTCAAGGTTAGTCTCTTAGGACGCCATATTCCCTCATTATCTATACATCGAAACAAACTATTGCAGTTCATAATGAAGGCCACTAAAAGTCACATTGCATGCCAATGGAATCCCCTTCCCTCCATCTGTGAAAGTTTAATTTAGATATAACCAATCTCCTAATCAAAGAGCGACTCTCCCACATTCTTGAAGACTCCTTACCGCTCTTTTTTTAAATATGGGAACCTTGGTTAGCCTCCTCGCACAGTATTTTATGCCTAAAATATATATGGATGACTAAATTGATACTCGACTTGGCTGGCTGAGGGTCCCCTCGGGGGGTAGAGGTTGGAGGTAAGCCTTAAATTCTTTGGTAAAAAGGTATCTGAGACACACTTTTTAGTTAACCCAGTTGTTTCCCCCTCTTTTTTTTTGTGATTTCAATGTTTCCATTAGAACCTTGTGCCTTAGCTATAAAAATAGAAAAACTGCAATTATGAATGGGTACAAAATGCTCATGCCTAGGCAAACATTCTTACATTAAAATATGGTTATCTCTGTTTTATAATACTAATTTATATGAGATTACAAGGGGGTCAGTTTTCAATTTTAATGTTTCATAAACCTATTCTATTACTCTTTTTAAATTATACTTTTTGTATTTTGGCATTCTTGCTAGTTAATAAAACTGATTGGAAAAAAAAATAGGTTGCCTACCTCGCCTAGTGGGTAATGCAGCCATGAGTGCATTGTAAAACAGTTCCACAGAGAGCTCTGAAACACTGCTTTTTTGGTCCAATTTAGAACTGGCTTAAGGAGAGAAGTAAAGAGTTAGAAAAACAGGAGGGGGCACAGTTTTATACCAGGAACTTTGGGTCAATATTTGCAAAATATGTGACTGTTCCACGCTTAAATCGCACACTGTTCAATTCCAGGATGCAATACAACTTGCTGCATAGTGCCCATAGTGTATATTTTGTATAACTATTTGTTACACAGACGCTTTTCACACCTTCCGGTATAAAAGTGCTATTTTTGGTATTTATTCTGCATCCCAAATTATATAAACTCTCTCAAAAAATTCAAGCGGGCAAATGGGACACACATTACTGTGCTAAAAAAATAGCAAATAACTACAGCAGCTTGAGCAAAGTATCTACATGTTAGAGATGTATACACTTAAAGGGACATGGAATACAAATATTGTTTTCATAAAAAAAGAATTAGTAAAATGTGTTTATACTTATTGGAATGTAACAAGAAATGCCACAGGAAATACATTAGTGTGATCAGAGAGCATGCATGACTTTAGATCTCATTGACAGACACTAATGATTCAAACAGTTATATTGCTGCACATTTGCTCACAGGAACAAATCCCTCATCCAAAGCAGTTTATTCTGCTCCTGGAACTTCATTTTCAAAAAAGAAACAAACTGTTCAGCATTCTAAAATGCCCTCTTTTCAGATGCAACAAAGAAAAAAATGGCATTTTAATATGTGCACACTGAACCACACTGGCATATACACTACAGAACATACACACGGTCCTGAAATCTAAAATAAAACAAGTACAGAGGTTATGGGGGTTTAATAACTAGGTGCTATGAACAGAGATTGATCTTAGTCTATCAACTCTCCTTGCTACTAGAGCCATCATAATGGTGGAGTTGTCTCCACCATTAGTCTTGCAGCCTACATACCTTGGGCCTCATTCTATTAGCGGCCGTAAATCGGCCGTAAGGCTGCGATTCCTTGCGGGGGTTCAGTTAACTTGCGATTCTATTATACGGCCCCGCAAGGATCTCCTTTTACGGCCGGCCGCATATCTTGGAACCGGCCGTAAGCTGTGAAATATAAAAACGCAAAAATAAATTCAAGCCTGCACTGTACAGCTCTGTAAATGCTAGGGATCATATTGGGGGACATGAGGATTAAAAGTAACCCACTCTCAAGCTTGCACATTTGCCCAAACCCGAGTTCAAATTAACTGTTTTTTTTCCGGCTGCGGCGTGGGCGGGTCTGAAGTGCTCCAAGCACTCTGGACTTTTTACATGTATATTTTACGGATATTAAAAATAAAATATTTTACGGATTTGAGTATAGGATAATTATGTGCTATTTTTTCTAACACCTAAAATCCCTTTATAGTCTTCTCAAAGTGCAGGATGGCTTTATTTGAGCTATTTTATGTGCTTAATTGGTGCTAGCGAGACCTTTTTCCTGCAAGTAAGCAGCGGCTCGTTTTTAGCCTTGCAGAGAGGTTTCCCGGAGCAATTGAATTGCAAATAGGAATTTCTTACGGCCGAAACTCTTGCGGCCGTTTTAGATCAAAGGCTTTCCTCTGGCGCGAGCGGCCGCAAGAGATAGCAAGGCACTGGCCGCAAGCCTGCCGGAGCCTCCGGCCGTAAGGGAATAGAATAGCCGAATAGCTTGCGGCCGGTCCTTGCGGCCCCGCAACGGCTGCGGCCGCTAATAGAATGAGGCCCCTTGTGTATTTAAATTAGTGGCTTTATTTAAGTTAGGCTTGAGTATTATGACATTTAGGCCATTATGCTGGATAGCTATATCACGTGGGGTGGATAACAGGGATTTAGTGCAATAAATTAGGAGATCTGGATCATCTGATCTTGGCTATGTTATACATACAAATCACCCCTAGACTCGCTGCAGTTCTGCAGTGTCTGTAAGATATGTACAAAACTAACAATACTGTGTAAGGCATGGACATAAAACATTTTTTGGGAAAATCTGATTTTTGAAGACTGTTTATAAGGACAGGAATCCATTTTGTGTTTGTTACATAACCCCCTCTTTGCTAAATCATGAGGGTGTTTATTTTATCAGTGAAGAGAGGGTGGGTAGGGAAGGAGGGAGGTACAAGAAAGTAATTGTAAAGATAATTGGATACAACTGAAATAGATGCACGCCTATCACCCTTTACTGGACCAGAAAGAGACCCCTTGCATCAATCACTGCAATACATTTTAAGGTTTTCCTAACCTACTTTTAAAAAAGGAACTGCCCCTGGATCATTCCTGTTATAAGAGAGCAAGAAGTGGCAGTTGCAGCAAGGAGCTGCTAGATGGCGCCGCTGAAATTGTACACAGTTTGCAAACGCTGTCGAGTTTATATACAATTTCCAAGACTAAACCTTTACCCTTACCCTAACCCTAAAGCTATGATATTGGCAGCAAAATTTTGATAGCCACACCTAGCAGATGCTCACCGCCACTGCTGCTGCCTGTGCTGGTGGCCTAGCCGGCGCACTCATAACAGGAAATGGCCCTGCCCCCTCTTAAAGGTATTCAAATGAGAGTAATGTATTTATGACATCAAATGTGTTGCTAAAATATGATTAGAGATTTCCGTTCCAATGACAAAAATAATATAAACCTGTATGAAATACACAGTCAGTGTGTTGATACAATAATTTCCTGCTTTTGCAGATCTTTGGCAGCTTCTGACACATTTGTACATATGCCCCTATTTCTGAGTCTTAGAGTGCCAGGTACCAGCTGGA
Source organism: Discoglossus pictus (assembly GCA_027410445.1). Lineage (NCBI taxonomy): Eukaryota > Metazoa > Chordata > Amphibia > Anura > Alytidae > Discoglossus > Discoglossus pictus. The sequence goes on along the minus strand of CM050170.1, from coordinate 176,383,842 downwards.
AACATTTTGCAGCTATCAACTGTACAAAAAAGCACTCCGATTGGAGTCAGCAAGTATTTTGCAAGAGCAAACATTAACCCTTTTCATGCACAATTAGTTTTTGTAATTTCTACACCTCATTAACCTCATTGCACTGGTTTATTAACAAATACAGACAGTTTGATGCCTACATAGCACACACACACTAGCAGAGATTGTCACACACTGCCAATTCAGATTGCGCTGCTATGAACCTTACACTAGATTTTCGGTTATGCTTTGGATTTTTTTCTGTTAAATGTCTAGTTTGTCATTTTGATTCTTAATTGTCTGTTAATGAGAAAACCAAATGGAATTAATTTTAACTGAGACATGATTCCTATAACCTACCATATAAAAACTAACTGCCACAAATATATAATAATTTAGCCAGAGAGATTATGTTAGAGCCAGAAAAGATGTTGCTGGTACACTGGAAGGCACTTAAGTCATAGAGATATATTATTTAGGCCAGAGTATCAATTTTAGATGACCAGGCTTCTGGAATTGATCACCTCTGTGGGTGGGGGGGGGGGGGGGGGGAGTGTATATATATATATATATATATATTACACAACAAATTGGCTGTACTCTGTACTGTGGAGAGCTTCTATCCTAGTTACGGCACAGGTCTCCTGCTGCAGTACGGCGATTAACTGCTAGATGGCACTGCCGATATTTTGCAGCGCTGCTGATTATGTTAGAGAAATTCTAAGCTTAGAATGATAGCCTTACTCTAATCCTCACCCTATCCCAGTTTACCTAAGGCTTGACTTTATGATATGGCACTTGACTTTAATATAGGCAGCGCCATCTAGCGGTTGGTCACCTATGGACTGTTGCTTAAACCATAACAGGAAAGGACTATATATATATATATATATATATATATATACACCGTATTTGCCGGCGTATAAGGCGACTGGGCGTATAAGACGACCCCCCAACATTGCCACTCAAAATATAGTTTGTGACGCGACCGCAGCTCCTCCGGCCCGCCCCTGCTATGCAATCGCAGCGCCTCCGGCCCGCCCCTGCAACGCAACCGCAGCGCCTCCGGCCCGCCCCTGCATCTCCCGGTGACCGGCACGACCACAAGCGCCTCCAGTCGCCCCTGCAACGCGACCGCAGCGCCTCCGGCCCGGTGCTGCATAAAAGCTCATGTTTGTTTTTATGCATAGACTATTAAAAACATTATGCAGCTTAAAATATATAAAAGTTCATATTTTTTATGTTTGAAATTGTCAATTGTCCCCTCAAGCAGGTCTGCTTATCTGTACCTACCTGTGCCTATCAGGAGGCGTGGCCAACTTTACATTGAGCGTGGACTAAAAAAAAGTCTAACCAGTCCAGATTCTGGTTCAGACTGAATATGCTCAGTAAAATATATATGATAATGTGCGTAGTATTTAGCCTCGCCCTGTGATGTCATTTGGCAGAGCCAATGAGGCTGCTGCAAAGCGATTTTACATTCAATACTTCTGTATGGGCAACTGAGGTGGAGCCAGTTACATCATGGCCCTGGTTGCTTCCAAGCTCAGTGATGGTCCAGCAAAGTGGATTGTTATGCCACAAATCTTTGTAGGTGATCAGATTATCTGTAGATCGCCCTCTCTAGTAATACAGTAAAGGACCGTCTTTACTCTAGAACTCTGCTTCCATCAGAGGGATCTTGCTCATTGTGAGGCCTGATGCTTTGCACCTACTGCACCATTAGTAGCTCTGCCACTGAGAAAGGTAAAGACACTTTAACCTTAAAGGGACATGTAAAGCACATACATTTCTTTATTACAACTGAAAGAAGATGTTAGAAAGTGCTGTACTTTGAACATATAATTGTTTTTGCCCTTGTGAGCAGTAACATGAGAAATATCCAGTGCACAGGCCGGGTTTTCTTGTGAATGTAATCCTAATGTGTGTATATCAAAAAATATTTTAAATAATGATAGATATTTGGGAGTCCAGTGTCCCTTTAAATACACACTGGTTGATGTTTGATCATTTTAAGATCATCTTAATCAGATACTGTATTTGTATTTGTGCTTTTATTAACCATATGGTGATCAGAGCATATCTAGTAATCTCTTGAGCTGAAGTCCATCCACGCTGATCTAGACTCACACAGACTTTTTTGTCCATGGTTACAATTTACTATGACTCTGACGTAGGTAAATTTCAATGTCCATTGGACAAATACAGGGCACAGCAATAATTTCACAGCAGGCCACTGGTTATATAGGTGCTTCTATCACAAATCCTCTAAGCAGTTTAGGATCAGCAAAGGATCTCGCTCGTAAGATCTGGATTATGTCTACCCTGGAGCTTTCTTAAATACTAATTTACTAAGCATTGTTTAGAAACAGCTAATCAACCATCTGTGGCAGCTGCAGAAAGTAATAGAGTGGAAACGGTATACTATTGTCAATATAGCCATCAACTGTCAATCATTTGTGAGCTATACATATCACATATATAGTTGTGAGCATGCGAGTTGTTGTTAATGGTTGCGGGCTCGCGCAGCGAGCCGCGGGCCTCGCAAAGCGAGGGCAGCGGGCGAGTGCCTCAGTTGCTTCGGCGATCCATGCCAGCAACTGCGACTCTCGCAAACTTTACGTCGCAACGCAAACAACATGACACACCAATTACGACCCTCGCAAACTTTTCCTCGCAACGCAAACAATATATGACACACGTTAACACACATTACGACCTTGCAAAAATCGGCCGCAACACACGAACATAAAAACATTTAAAACACAATAAATACACAGAACACACACATAAAAAGCTTACCTACAGCAAGAGGAACCATCCAGCACCTCAAAAAAGCAAGTTACACCTTCATTTCAATAAAAATAAAAGAGTTTTGACACTAATAAAATCGCTAAGCGAGAGAAAAAATGGCAGACGAACAAAACGAAAACGAGACTACAGCACTCTAAACACGGAAAACACCACAACACACTCGCAAAACACCACAAGAAACTCGCAAAACACCACGAAGCACCTACGGATAATCCGCGAAGACACATACCACAGATTACCCGCCATTTTACGCAAATGCGGAAGTACACCACTACGCTAACGGTTTCGTCTCGCGCACGCACACTATTACACTGCACACATTCATCATGCTTACACAGCAGCTCCACACCACTAATGCTGCAGCAACATCAAAACACATTGTCAGCTCTTCAACACAATGCTTCAAAATAGGTAAAGTATATTCATTTATTAATGTATTATATATTTCATTATTATACACCAAACAGCATTAGGTGCCTTACAATTTTATTGCCGTCATTTTTTGACAGGCAATTCGCTAGTATGTATATATATATATATGCTTTGACTTCTCTTTTTCAAGTCTGAAGCATTACTGCCATGACATTGAACTTACAGTTTGAATATAAACAGTAATGTAGAGTGAGTGGAAACTGTATATTATTATTATTACTAGCGAATTGCCCGTCAAAAAATGACGGCAATGAAATAGTAAGGTAGCTAATGCTGTTTAGTGTGTAATAATGAAATATATAATACCTTAATAAATGAATATACTTTACCTATTTTAAAGCATTGTGTGGAAGAGCTGTGAATGTGTTTTGATGTTGCTGCAGCATTAGTGGTGTGGATCTGCTGTGTAAGCGTGCTGAATGTGTGCAGTGTAACACTGTGCGTGCGCGAGCCCAAACCGTTGTCGTGTACTTCCGCATTGGTGTAAAATGGCGAGTAATGTGTGGTATACGTCTGTATCGGAATATCCGTAGGTGTTTTGTGGTTTTTTGCGAGTTTCTTGTGGTGTTTTGCGAGTTTAGAGTGCTGTAGCCTCGTTTTCGTTTTGTTCGGCGGCCATTTTTTCTCTCGCTTCGATTTTTTTTTAGTCTCTAAACTGTTTTATTTCGAGTAAAATCGAGGTGTAAGTTGTATTTTTGAGGTGGTGGGTGCTCCCTCTTGGTGTAGGTAAGTTTTTTATGTATGTGGTGTGTGTATGTATTGTGTTTTACATTTTGTAATGTTCGCGAGTTGCGTCCGAGTGTTGCGAGTCCGTAATGTGTGTGAACGTGTGTCGTATGTTGTTTGCGAGTGTCGTAATGTGTGTGTCGTACTGTTTGGGTTGCGACGTGAAGTTTGCGAGGGTCGCAGTTGCTGGCATGGCGCGCCTACGGCGCTCCATGCCAGCAACTGAGGCCCTCGCTTTGCGAGGGTCCTCAGTTGCTGGCAAGGAGCGCCTTCGGCGCTCCTTGCAGCAACTGAGACCCTCGGGCAGTGCCCTCGCTTAGCGAGGGCCTCGGCTCGCTACGCGAGTCGCGGCCCTCGCTTCGCGAGGGCCGCGGGCTCGCTACGCGAGCCCGCAGCGTTAGCAACAACTCGTACGCTCACAACTATATATGTGATTATCATTTATTTGTAACACTCCAACATATTCCATATCGCTAGACGTACGTTGTGATCAAGGCAAAATAACATGTCTTTATGCACAGAATCCAGTGTCCATAGTGCTTTCCCCAAAGCACATTGCAGGATTGAAAACAATCTAAAGGTTTTGGGCGTGGTACAGGAGGGTATATATATATATATATATATATATATATATATATACCCTCCCAAGTATAAGCTGAAAGAGCAAATTGTGCATGAGCTGCAGTACAATGGCAAACAGGTGGAGCAAGAACTCCTCACTAATCATTTAACTCAGAGAGAAGTTGGAATCACTAGTCCCTCTTTTCATGTACAATAAATAGTAGATTCCCTGAAGCAAAGGAAAGGAGCTGTTATAGAGAAGGAGCTGTACAAGACAAAGGATGGCCGATCGCTCTATTATGGAGGAACAGTTGACTCAGAGAGATGCTGGTCCAGAAGAGACTCACACTAACCTCCGGCAGAAGAAGGAAAGGAACCCGACAAACCCACAGAGTTTGAACAAGAGTTACACATATTGGTAGCAGTCAGATGCTATCTGATCTAGACATCATCTGGTTGTGTTGATGGCGCAACTAAGTGATGTATAAGTGTTGGCGAAGGAAAAAGAAACCGAACTGCATAAGATGGAGAGTGCCCTCAGCAGTGTGAGGCAGGAGCTGGTGGAGTTGAAAGTAGAGAGTGAAAGCATAGATGTCAAAGTACAAGTAGAGGAGCAAAAGCTTCACAGTGCCCTTGTTAAGCAGGAGGCCACGATTACTATTATAGCACAGGAGTTACAGAAGAAACACGTTGACCAGAATGCTCAGTGGTTCCAAAACCTCTCCTCAGGGCTCTTCAGACAGGTCTGTCTATCGATTTAACAGTGTGTGAACACAGGTGAGGCCATTAGTATTCAACAGGCAATGGAGCCGCTTATTTCCTCACCTGTTTAATTGATATCCCAAGCTGTCTGGGGTGCACTGAGGAGAGGTTTGGAAACCACTTCTCTAGCCCAAAGCTTCACAGAGAGTCTTACAGAGATGAGAGGCTGGGATGTCCAAAAAATGGTGAGGAAGCAGAAGACTGATTCCTTAACTGAGAAGCTGGACATTCTGTATAAAGAGAAGCTGAATCTACAAAATGCCATCCAGTCACTATGGAATGCCTTAATGCAGATGGCACAAAAGAAGAAAAGGGAAGCCGCCGATACTGGAGAGGACTGGAGGCTTTAGGTATTATACAGTGTGCAGAGGTTACTGGTTTGGTTACCTTGGTTTACCTTGGTTTTGGAGAGAAGAGCTGCCTTCTGAAAATAATGGAGAAGGTAGTGAAGAGTGTAGAGTAGAGTAGGGTAGTGGAAGAGAAGAAGCTTCAGCAACTACAAGACAGTCTCACCAGTGCAAAGGTGAAAGGAAGAATTCACAGATATGGCAGTCAGCATGGTACAGCAGATGCGTTGGTTCGCATACATGGCCTCATGTCATTCGTCGCTCAACCCCATAGTGTCGAGCTGGGGATGGCAATGTGTGACAGAGTGAGGTCAGGGAAATGTATTAGCCACAAATAATACAAAGTAACTTTCCCCTGGAGATGAAAAAGTTAATTCCTGGAGGAGTTTGATTAGCTCAGATGAGACACAGATTTTAAAAGAGTGAGCCAGAGAGATGGGTGTGATCCCGTTTATGCACTGCAGAATGGCAGCGAGAGAAGCTAATTAAGCCAGGCTGTGTTTAGGCCTTGGAATGGCTGGTATTGCAAACTGTTCGAAATGTGATTGGAGAAATGCATAGAGGTGTATCAGAACTTTAAGAAGGGGCACCAGATAGTAATCTCCATACTGGGGCCTGAAGCTGGTGAAAGACAAAGGTACTGTGGTGTGGAGCTGTTGAGCAAGCCGCAGAGTGGAAACTTGGACTTAAATGAGAAAGGCCGGTAATCGAATACAAACATATTGAGCTGTTTGTTCGGTTTTTGCTTCATCCAGGTTTAGCTGGTTGAAAACTCTGCTAGGAAATGCCACAGTGAAATTAGTCTACTGGTGAGAGCTAGACCTGTTTATTTCTTTAATTTGTTTCTATTTATACGCTTTGTGAAACTTGGATCTAATTTAGTATTTGAAAAAGCATTTAAAGTCTCCAATACTGGTGGTCCTCCATTGAAAGTGCTGGTATGTGTGTATATAGATATGTGCTTGTGTGTGTATATATATATATATATATATATATATATATATATATATAAATTTATATCTATATATATATATATATATATATATAAAATGTTTTAACCATTAAAGACCCCTTCAGTGCTGACTGTTTTGTCAAGACTTTATGCTTTGTGTTTGAGTTTAAACCCTAACCCAAAGAAGACTCGATTTCACTGGTGCACCAACTTGATTAGATTGAACAGCTGCTTAGCCATGACAGTGTTTTTTTTTTTTTTTGTACTCTTTATATGTAACACAAAAATACTTTAAATAAATGGATGTCAGATCCAGAAAGATGTAAAAAATAAAATGTATTTGTCAGTGGTAATGTATGGCTAGATCATATAAGTGTTTGAGACCTTTTTATAAAGCTTTTATGGAGGCTCATTGGATCATTGGATTTTTTTAGTAGTTTGTAGTTATTCAAAGTGTGTGATTGACTTTTTACCACTTAGCACAATTTACTCAAACACATTTAGTTACAATGAAACTTATTTCTCATATTCTGCATAATTGTTAAATTATCCATCCTTACCCCTGTTATTATCTTAATTAAACATTACTGTATGAAGCTCTAAGCTTTGAAAACAATTACAGTTTAGAATTATCTTATTACAAATATATTTATATATTATTTTGCATCCATCTATTTTTTTGGTCCCATGTACAGACTAATACATTTTGTATGATAGACTTCTGAAAATGTAGGGGTATTTTTTTGTTATTTTTGTTTTCTATATTTACTAGAAAACTACTTTTTAACAGAGTAATAAGCTTCAATTTATAAATACTTATATATTATATATACTTATATATTTATAAATAACATATTCATACAAATCACTGATTTAGTTTATATTTCGTATGACCAGCAACAATCAGTTTACTTTTGTTAAAGGACAACTGTAGTATATTTAAAAAAAAAATGTTTTGAACTAAACTTAAGAAAACGAAAATGCTTTAGCATGTAAAAAATATATACGGTATATAGTCTATTTTTTACATTTTCCATACTGTAGGGCTTCTGCCATTGTATTTGCTGCTGAGAGCTCCAAGCTGGATTCATGTTTTTCCACTTGGCTCTGTGGCGCAATGGATAGCGCATTGGACTTCTAGTGTAGTGAAGACATTCAAAGGTTGTGGGTTCGAGTCCCACCAGAGTCACATTTTTTGACTTGCAAATGTTATTCTATATGACTCCTAAAGTTATTTTGTATCTAATAAAAAAGTTTGTTTAGGCAATACCATTTTTTTTTTAAATGGATAGCATTGCTTTAAAATCATGCATATTCTTAATTTGTACTTTGTAAATGAAATTCTATATTTCTTCAAATATAAATAGCAACAACCAATTTCTTCTAAATATGTCATAGTATATGTAACAATTATATTCCATCATGTCATAAAAAGTGTAAATTATGCTTCTTAAAATATATACGAAGTTCATTTTCTTAATAAAAACTAACAGTGCCTTAGTATTTGTAAGTATTGTATCTTACCCTGTTTCTGTATCCCATATCTTGGTTGTGTATGACATTTTGTATATAATACATTGTATTTTGTGGTAGCTAATTTGGAGATGCTTTTATGCTGGAAAAGTTCTAAATTGTCTCTGTGGCACAATTAATTTATTCCAAAGTTGTGGGTAGAGTCCCAACAGAATTGTGTTTTTTCAAGTTGCAGCTTTTCCACTAAATTTCTACTAAACATTTATATTATAGCTAATAGGACAACTTTGCAAAACAATATTCATTAAAAAAAATGTATAACAGGGTTTTTTTTTTTTTATTACACCTCCTTTATTCAGATTTTTTTTTACTAAAGATTTACCTTGTAGCTAAGGAGACACCTTTAACACTAATTTTAGCATACAGACAATTATCTTACTATATATATATATATATATATATATATATATATATATATATATATATATATATTACACACACACACACACACACACTGCATCCATCTAGTTTTCTATTATGTATTTAAAATCCTGGACTAAATTATTTTGTAGGATAGACTTACGAAGATTCCATTTTTTTTTACTGAATTTTATGTTGTTTTTTTTAATTTACAGGAAAACTACTTTTTGAAGAGTTTAAAAAGCTTCAGTTGTTAATATTGAAGAAAAAAGTATAACATTTATTAAAATTACTAATTATGATTCTTCTTCAAGTACGACCAGTAACAATTAGTTTACCTTTGTTAAAGGACAACTATAGACCTATATTTAAAACCTTCTTAGTTTTAGAACAACACTTAAGAATAGGAAAAATGATTTAGGATGTGAAAGAATTAGTTTCTCGATTTTTCTAATTTTATATACAGTTAGTGTCATGATTACATAGTTTAGTGACTGTAATATTACCAGTAATTATGGATATGGCCAAGGGCGCATTACATTGATGAAATGTAACAATGTGCTGCCTGTACATTGTTATTCTAGTTATAATATGTTATAGAGGGAAAATGTGATATAGAACAGAATATGTGGAAATGGGGAAAATGCTCTACACAGAAGCTTTACTGCAGAACATCGTATCTGCACACATACAGGCCTTAATTCAAGACAGATGACTGCTCCTTAGGAGGCCTGAGAAAACACTTGAGATTAACATCAAAGTTTTTTGCCCTAGCTAGCTATAGACACATCCTGTAGTTTAGACATCCGGTTTTATCTCAAGGGCTTCTATAGCAACCAAGTGCTAGTTTCACATATCCACAGTGTGAGGCTGTTTTGTGTTTGTATCCTGAATTGGGTAGTGGTCTTGCCATAGGCCACTAGTAACCTTTATCCAGTATTCTCTGCCTGTACCTTTTGGGTGTTGTCCTCTTTAGATGCCATCTTTTGTGCCACAGAGAACAAAAACGACACAATTATGCTGAGGTTGGTTTGAACTAGGTTCATATCAAGCCTCCTTGACGAAGCAGATCGTGACAGTTCGGCTTCTGCGGTTTCTACCATTTTTTGTGTTGCAGAGACCTTAATGCTGGCTTGGGTTGTTAAGGTTGCTTTGTGGTGCAATGGATAGCAGACTGGCCTTTAAGTGGAGTAAAGGCACTTAAATGTTATTTTATTTATAGTTAATCAAATTACATACAGTTGTAGTAAACTTCACACAAAATATTTATTAAATGTATGGCCCGTTCCTGTTATAGTTATGGCAGCAGTCCATCAACAGTGCCAGTAGCAGTGGTGGCGACCAATAAATGTAAAGTTATGCATCTGGGAAGGAAAAATAGCCATGCAATTTATAATCTTAATGGAACAAATCTAGGGGTATCAGATGTTGAAAGGGATTTGGGAGTGCTTGTGGACAACTACCTAGGTAACAGTGCTCAATGCCAAGCAGCAGCTGCAAAGGCAAATAAAATATTAGCATGTATTAAGAAGGGTATAGAAGCCAGGGAAGCAAATATAATTCTGTCACTATACAAATCTCTAGTACGCCCTCATTTGGAATATGGAGTACAATTTTGGGCACCACTACATAAAAAGGACATTTTAGAGCTGGAAAATGTCCAGGGAAGGACTTCAAAACTAATAAGGAGAATGGAGGGGCTAGGTTATGAAGAAAGACTAACCAAATTAAGCTTATTTTCTCTAGAAAAAAGGCGATTAAGAGGGGATATGATTACCCTATATAAATATATCCATGGTCAGTATAAAGATTTGTCAGATGAGCTTTTTGTGCCAAGAGGTTTTCAACTGACAAGAGGATATCCTTTGAGGTTAGAAGTAAAAATATTCCACCTTAAAAAAAGAAAAGGGTTCTTCACAGTAAGGGTGGTTAATCTGTGGAATTCTCTACCACAGGAGGTGGTGACAGCGGATTTGATAGATAACTTTAAATAGCGATTGGTATTATTTCTAATTAAAAAGGGCATTCAGGGTTATTCTGGATAATTAGAGAGGGAGTATTGATCCTGGAAAGAATCTGATCTCCAGTGTCGGGTCAGGAAGGAATTATTTTTTTTCTCCCTTTGAGATGATTAGCTAAGTTTCACTTGTGTTTTTTTTCTGTTTGCTTTCCTCTGGATCAATAAATTAATAACTAATTAATTACCAATTAATCTGCATATTGCAGATCAGAGGAGATCTTAAAAGGTTGAAGTTGGTGGACTGAAATACTTTTTTCAACCTCAATTACTATGGGCCTCATTCTATTAGCGGCCGCAGCCGTTGCGTGCCTTGCTATCTCTTGCGGCCGCTCGCGCCAGAGGAAAGCCTTTGATCTAAAACGGCCGCAAGAGTTTCGGCCGTAAGAAATTCCTATTTGCAATTCAATTGCTCCGGGAAACCTCTCTGCAAGGCTAAAAACGAGCCGCTGCTTACTTGCAGGAAAGAGGTCCCGCTAGCACCAATTAAGCACATAAAATAGCTCAAATAAAGCCATCCTGCACTTTGAGAAGACTATAAAGGGATTTTAGGTGTTAGAAAAAATAGCACATAATTATCCTATACTCAAATCCGTAAAATATTTTATTTTTAATATCCGTAAAATATCCATGTAAAAAGTCCAGAGTGCTTGGAGCACCTCAGACACGCCCACGCCGCAGCCGGAAAATAAACAGTTAATTTGAACTTGGGTTTGGGCTGATGTGCAAGCTTGAGAGTGGGTTCCTTTTAATCCTCAGGTCCCCCAATATGATCCCTAGCATTTACAGAGCTGTACAGTGCAGGCTTGAATTTATTTTTGAGTTTTTATATTTCACAGCTTACGGCCGGTTCCAAGATATGCGGCCGGGCGTAAAAGGAGATCCTTGCGGGGCCGTATAATAGAATCGCGAGTTAACTGAACCCCCGCAAGGAATCGCAGCCTTACGGACGATTTACGGACGCTAATAGAATGAGGCCCTATGTAACTATGTAACATTTTAACTTGACATTGTAGACAATTCTCTTATTTACTAGCGAATTGCCCATCAAAAAATGACGGCAATAAAATTGTGAGCCAGGCAATGCTGTTTGCCACACAATGTGAGGCTTTTGCTTCTCTGAGCACGTTTGGCATTCGTCGCAAGCCCCGCGATGAGCTCCTTCGGCTCTCATTTCGAACCTTTCCTCCCACCTACTGTACGGGCCTCTCATTGCAGCGTTCATTAACTTGCAAGTTTTGTGCTTGGGAATGCCAAGTGTCTTTTTCCAGCATCTCCCCTTTGGCCCTTCCCTGTGTGTATTTTCTATGTCCCGCGTGCCTTGCTTTGCTCAGCCTTCTTTTCATCCAGTTTCAGAAGTTTTTCATCATTATTTTTCTCGCTTAGCCGATTTTCGAGTGACGAAACACGGCAAATAAGGCTCAAAATCGCTTGCAACTTCACTCCCAGGCTTCCTGGCTCTCCCCCTGTGCTGTCTGTGAGTGTTTTAATTTATTTTTTATTATTTTTCTTGTTTTTTGTCTTTTTCGACTTCCGCAGTTCGGCCGTTTGGCTTTTTTTTTCAAGGTCGGATTTTTTGCCCCATAGGCCGGATTTTTTTATCTAAGTCTCGCGTTCCTCAACTGCTTGAATCCTAAGTCCTGCGTGCCTCAGCTTGCTTTGCGAGGCTCGCAGTGCAATGCCTTTGGCGCTCATCGCATAAGTCCTGCGAGCTCGGAATGCTTCAATGCCTCAACGGCTCACCTGGCTTCGCAAGGCTCGCAGTTGCGGCCCTCTGGGCCCGCAAACAGTTCGCCTGGCGTCGCAAGGCTTGCAAGCTTGACAACAAATCACAGTTTGACAACTATTATATGTGATATGTATAGTTTAAAAGTCATACAAATCACAAATTATATTATTTTCATACGGCCAGTAACAAGGACAACTGGAATCCTGTATTTAAAAAAATCTTATTTTTAGAACAACACTTAAGAATAGGAAAAATGCTTCAAGGTTTCCAAAAATATACAATCTCTATTTTTTTACATTTTATGTATGATTAGGCTTCTGTTTTAGATCCTTGTTTTTGCAGCTGAGAGCTTTGTGCTGGATAAGCATGTTAACTTGGCTCTGTGGCGCAATGAGTTTGCATTGGGCTCCTAGTGGAGTGAAGATGTTCAAAGTTTGTCAGTTTGAGTCCCGCCACAGTTACATTTTTTTTTACTTGCAAATGCTGTTCTAAATGTTTCCTAAATATATTTTGTACCTATGAAACAGATTGCTTAGGCAATATCTATTAATGAATGGATGGCATTGTCTTAAAGTCTATGCATATGCTTAAATGTACTTTTTAAATTAAACTCTTCATTTCTTATGCAAATATAAACAGTAAATATCAAGTTGTGTAAAAATGTCATACTATACATGGCAATTATATCCCATTGTGTCATAAAAAGAGTAAATTAGGTTTTTTTATATATATCCAAACTTCAACATTTTTAATAAAACGAACAACTATTGTACATCACACCTGACTTAGTACATATAACTATTTCATATCACATTAAGATATTCTTTTTTGTGGTAGGTACTATTTTGATTTCTGTGGAGAGCCTTTTTTTCTGTGGAGAGCCTTTTTTGGTGGATGGATTTTAGTCTGGCTCTGTGGTGCTATGGATAGAGCATTCAACCTCTTCTAGAGAGCTGAATGGATAGCTCATTGGACTTCTCTAAATTTCTACTAAATGTTTATCTTGTAGTTGATGGGACAAATTTGGAAAACAGTATTCAATAATAAAAAAAAAATGTATCACATTACGAAATAGAGTTTTTGAAATGATATATTCCTTGAATCAAGATTTTTTTATGACTTGGGGGATTTTACACACATTATTGTATTTCTTTTGTATTTATTAAAAAACAAACAACTAGTTGATATAACATATGTCACGCCATAAATAGTTATTGAGTCTATTATTAAATGTTACCCATATAATTATAAGCAATATATGTTTATTTTGTTTTATTACAGCTTCAGTTTGAAAATACATAAGAAAAAAGAATAACGTTCATTCAAATCACTAATTTTATTTATTTTTCAAGTATGACCAATAACAAGCATGGATTGTCAAAGGACAACTGGAATCCAATGCTTAAAAAATCTTATTTTCAGAACAACACTTAAGAAAAAAATTATACAATGTATATTTTTTAAATTTTATATACAATTAAGGTCCTATGTTTTCTATCATTGTTATTGCCGCTGAGAGCTTAGTGCAGGGTTGGCGTTTTCAGGTGGCTCTGTGGCGCAGTGGATCGCGCATTGGACGACTAGTGGAGTGGAGGCATTCAAAGGTTGTGGGTTTGACCACCAGAGTTGCATTTTTTTACTTGCAAATGTTCTAAATTTCTTCCAAAGATATCTTCTGGCTAATGCAACAGTTTGGTTAGGCAAAATCTATTAATGAATTAATTTTATTGTCTAAAATCCATGCATATGCTAAAATGTACTTTATAAATGAAACCCTTTATTTCTTATTCAAATATAAACAGTTACAATCAACTGTTTAAATATCTCATAATACACGTGACATTATAATCCCATCATAAAAAAGTGTTATGGGTTTGAGTACCACCAAAAGGCATTTAAAGGATTCTTATTTTGTTAATAGTTTTATCAAATTACATAAAATTGTTCTAACCTTCACACAGAATATTTTTAAATATATTATCACTGTATTTAATGAAACAGAAGGCCTATGATATATGTTTGTTACACTGTGATCAATACCCAGGATACTGCAGGACTGTATATTGTATAGAGTTTTTAAATTAACATTTTAATGATTGAATTTGACATTGTACTCCTATCATGATTTTACCTTATTGCAACTTATTCTAACATTACAATTAACAATTATCTTATTAAAAAAATACTTAGATATATTTTTCTGCATATGTTTTTCAGCCGTGTACATAAAATCTCAGACTAAAAAATTTTTTAAGATAAAATCCAGTTATTTTTCATATTTTTATGTTTTTTTCCCCCTAAAATGTAAATTCATAGAAATCACAGATTTAGTTTACTTTTCAAGTATGACTAGCAAGTAGTTTGTCTTTGTTAAAGGACAACTAGAGTCCTATATTTAAAAAAAAAAATCTTATCTTTTGAACAAGACTTAAATATCGGAAAATGCTTTAGGGTGTAAAAAATATGTTGTCTCTGAACCTCATCCTATTATCGGCCGTAAAACGTCCGTAAGGCTGCGATTTCTTGCGGGGGTTCCGTTATCTTGCAATTCAATTATACGGCCCCGCAAGGATCTCCCCTTACGGCCGGCCGTATATCTTGCAACCGGCCGTAAGCTCAGAAAACTTTAAACGCAAAAATAAATTCAAGACGGCACTGTACAGCTCTGTAAATGCTAGGGATCATATTGGGGGACATGAGGATTAATAGCAACCCCCTCTCAAGCTTGCACATCAGCCCAAACCCGAGTTTACATTAACTGTTTATTTTCCGGCCGCAGCATGGGCGGGTCTGAGGTGCTCCAAGCCCTCGGGACTTTTTACATGGATTTTTGACATAAATTAAAAAATAATTTATTTACGGATTTGATTGTAGGGGAATGTTGTGCTATTTTTGCTAACACCTACAATCACTTTATAGTCTCCTCAGAGTGCAGGATGCCTTTATTTCGGCTTTATAATGTGCTTAATTGTGTGCTTGCGGGACCTTTTTCCTGCAAGTAAGCTGCGGCTCGGTTTTAGCCTTGCAGAGAGGGTTCCCGGAGCAATAGAATAGCAACCGGGCTTTTCTTGCGGCCGAAACTCTTGCGGCCGTTTTAGATCAAAGGCTTTCCTCCGGCGCGAGCGGCCGCAAGGGATAGCAAGGCGCCGGCCGCAAGCCTGCTGGAATCCCCGTCCGGAGGGGAATAGAATAGCCGAATAGCTTGCGTCCGGTCCTTGCGACCCCCCATCTCCTACGGCCGATAATAGAATGAGGCCCTCTATGTTTTATATTTTATTTACAATTAGGCTTTTGTATTTTCTTCCAATGTGTTCACCACTAAGGGCTTCATGCTGGCTGCACCCTTTTAAGGTGGCTCTGTGGCGCAATGGATAGCGCATTGGACTTCTAGTGGAGTAAAGACATTCAAAGGTTGTGGGTTCGAGTCCCACCAAAATTGCATTTTTTGAGTGGCAAATGCTGTTCTAAATTTGTCCTAAAGATATCTTGTAGCTAATGCAACAGTTTGCTTAAGCAAAATCTATTGTTAAATAGCATTGTCTTAAAATCCATGAATATGCTTAATGAAATCCAATATTTCTTATTCAAATATAAACCACAAGAACCAATTTGTGCAGCTATGGTATACTATACGTGACAATTATCTCCAATCATGTCATAAAAAGTGTAAATGATGTTTCTTAAAATATATACATATTGTATAGAATTATTAAATTAACCTTTTAATTATTGAATTTGACATTGTACTCCTATCATGATTTCACCTTATTGCAACTTATTCTAACATTACAATTAAAAATTATGTGATTTATGTTGGCTCTGTGGTGCAATGGATAGAGCATTCAAAGTCTTCTAGAGAGCTGAAGTATTTTAATGGTTGTGGGTTTGAGTCCCACCAGAGGTGCCTTTTCAAGTTGCAGTTACTTCTCTAAATTTCTACAAAACATTCATTTTATAGCTAATGGGACAACTTTGCAAAATAGTAATAATTAAAAATTGTATCACATTATTATCAAATTAAATAGATTTTTTTGAAAGTCTATATTCCTTAAATCAAGATTTCTTAGGACATTTGGGATTTTACACACATTGCTGGTTCTGTTAGGTGAAATATTTTTACTTCTAATCTCAAAGGGTGTCCCCTTGTCAGTTGAAAACCTCTTAGCACAAAAAGTTCACTTGATAAAGCCTTGTATTGACCCTGGATATATTTATATAAGGTAATCATATACCCTCTTAATCAATGAATCAATGTATTCTTCATAAAATAAGTTAATGTCAAAACCATTTTTTTATATATATTTTTTAATTTATATTAATAATTAATTAATAAATTAATTAATATACTTTACCTATTTATAATTAATAGCCAGCAATCAATATCCTGAAGAGCTGACAATCTCTTTGGATTTTCCGGCAGCAGAAAATGTCAAGTCAGACTGTCATCACTTGAGGAGAAAGTGTCAGCAATGTGGCAATTGTGTAGTATAAATTGGTTGCATTTTTTGACTTTCAGATGTTATTCTAAATTTCTCTAAAATATATCTTGTATCTAATGAAACAGTTTGGTTAGGCGTTATCTATTAATGAGTGACAGTTTGAGTCCCACCAGAATTGTGTTTCTTTCAAGATGCAACTACTCTTCTATACTTTTCTACTAAAGAGTTATCTTGTTGCTAATGGGACAACCTTACAAAACCGTATTCATTAAAAAATGTATCATATTATTACATGAAATTGAGTTTTTGAAATTATGCACTCCCTTTATTCAAGTTTTTTATGGAATTTGCGATTTTACACACAATAGTATTAAGCAGTTTACCTTTGGTAAAGGATATCTATAGTCCTATATTAAAAAAATATATATCTTTTTTAGAACAACACTTAAGAAGGAAAAATGCTTTATACAATATTTCTATTTATTTTTTTAAATTGTATGTACAGTTTGACTTGTGGTTTCTACCATTTTATTTTCTGCTGAGAAACGTAATGCTTGCATCGGTTGTTAAGGTGGCTCTGTGGCACAATTGATAGAATATCAAATGGAGTAAAGGCATTTAAAGGTTGTTATTTGGTTTATAGTTTATTAAATTACATAAAATTGTAGTAAACTTAACACAGATTATTTCTAAATATATTATCACTGTATTTAATGAAATAGAAGGCCTTTTATTTGTGTGTTTGTTACAATGTGATCAACACCCAGTATGCAAGAAGATGGCATAATGTATACAATTAGTGAATTCACATTTTAATTATTGCACTTGACATTGTTCCCCTATCATGATTTTATCTTATTGCAAAACTCATTTTAACATTATAAATAACAATTATCTTATTAAAAATAAATATATCTGTCTTTTTTTGCATCCTTCTTTTATCAACTGTGAACATAAAATCCCAGACTAAATCATTTTGTAAGATAAACTTCTGAAAATTCCAGTTATTTTCCAGGGCCCTCATTCAATTGCCATTTGGCCAATTGAATAGGGGTCTAAATAAGCACATAACATATTTTTTTTAAAGAAGTTTTTAGTTAGTGAACATCTATCCAAAAGCAAGGTTTTCACTAACTAAAAACTTCTTTAAAAAAAATATGCTATGTGCTTATTTAGAGTCCTATTCAATTGGACAAATCTCAATTGAATGAGGGCCCAGGTCTTTTGTTTGCAAATTTACATTCATACAAATCACTGATTTAGTTTATTTTTCAAGTATGACCAGCAACAAGCAGTTTACCTTTGTTAAACTGGACAACTTGGCCCTCATTCAATTGCGATTTTGCCAATTGAATAGGGTTCTAAATAAGCACATAATATATATTTTTTAAAGAAGTTTCTTAGTTAGTGAAAACCTTGCTTTTGGATAGATGCTTAATAACTAAAAACTTATTTAAAAAATATATGTGATGTGCTTATTTAGACCCCTATTCAATTCGAAAAATTGCAATTGAATGAGGGCCCTGGAGTCCAGTATATAAAAAAAAAAAAAAAAGTCTTATTTTTTGAAAAAGACTTAAGAATGGGAAGAAATGCTTTAGGGTGTAAAAAAATATATACAGTCTCTTTTTATTTATTTTTTTACATTTTTTATACAATTAGACTTCTGTGTTTTCTACAACTGTGTTCACCGCTGAGGGATTCATGCTAGGTTTGCTTTTAGGTGGCTCTGTGGCGCAATGGATAGCGCATTGGACTTCTAGTGGACTGGAGACATTCAAAGGTTGTGGGTTCGAGTCCCACCAGAGTCGCATTTTTCAACTTGCAAATGTTATTCTAATTTTCTCCTAAAGATATCTTGTAGCTAATCAACACTTTGCTTAGGCAATATCTATATTTTAAGTGGATAGCATTGTCTTAAAATCCATGCATATGCTTAATTGTACTTTTTACATTTATATTTCTTATTGAAATATAAACCGTAACAATCAATTTGTATAAATATGTCATACTCTATATAACAATTATAAAATTAAATGACACAAAGTTGTAGTCAATTTGACGCAGATTATATTTTAAATGTATTATCACTGTGTTAATTAAATAAAACAGAATGTACGTGATATCTGTGTTTGTTACATTATAATCAACAGTATGCAGTTGAATGTTATATTTTATGCAATTACTAAATTAACATTTTAATTATTACATTTAATAATTTACACTAGTAAATTTTAGCATACAGACAATTATCATATATATATATATATATATATATATATATATATATATATATATATATATATATATATATATATATATATATAAAGAAAAAAGTATAAATTCATAAAAATCACACATTGTATTTCTCTCACAAGTTCGACCTCCAACAGAATTCCCATTTTTTTTTAAAACTTATTTTCAGAACAGCACTTCTGAATAGAAAAAAATGCTTTAGGGTATAAAAAGAAATATATCATCTCTATTTTTTACATTTGATATACAATTAGTATTCTGTGGTTTCTACCATTTTTTTTTTTTTTTTTTTTTGCTGCTGAGGGCTTCATGCTGCCTTAATTTTTTGCAAGTGGCTCTGTGGCGCAATGGATAGCGCATTGGACTTCTAGTGGAGTGAAGACATTCAAAGGTTGTGGGTTCGAGTCCCACCAGAGTCGCATTTTTTCCACTTGCAAATGCTTTTTCTAAATTTCTCTAAAAGATATCTTTTAGTTAATGCAACCATTTAGTTAGACAAAATCTAAAGAATTAATGGCATTGTCTTAAATTCCATGCATCTTCTTAATTGTAATTTTTAAATGAACCCCTAAATTTCTTATTCAAATATAAACATTAACAACCAATTTGTGTAAATATGTCATACTATATGTGACAATTATATCCCATCATGTCATAAAAAGTGTAAATGATGTTTCTTAAAATACACAAAGTAATTTTTTGTAATAAAACTAATAATTATTGTAGATCACACCTGACTTAGTACATGAAACTATTTAATTTAACACTTATTTTGTACACAATATCATGCTTATGTATAACATTTTGCATATAATTAATACATTCTATTTTATGGTAGCTACTATTTTGATTTCTATGAAGAGCCTTTTATGGTAGATTTATTTTATGCTGGCTCTGTGGTGTTATTGGCTAAAGCATTCAACCTCTTCTGGAAAGCTGAAGTTATTCAAAGGTTGTGGGTTTGAGTTCCAGCAGAGGTGTGTTTTTTCATGCTAGATGTACTCTAAATTTCTACTAAACTTGTAGCTAATGGGACAGCTTTGCATACGAGTATTTATTTAAAAAATGTATCACATTATGAAATGAAATACAGAGTTTTTAAAATTATATACTCCTGTATTCAACTTTTTTTTAATTGTATTACGTCAGAAAAATGTTAATGTGATTTTACACTAATTGCTGACGTTATTTCTTCTTATAATAAAACTAGCAACTAGTTTATATTACAAATGTCACACTGTAAATACATATTATGACTATTTTTAAATGTTACCCATATAATCGCAAGTTATATATTTATTTATAGATTATTCTCATTATAATGGATGTCAAATTTAACGTACATATTTTGTGTCACCAAGATTGATTATTTGATATTTATGTTTTATTAAATTTATAAAATTAGTTTTTTTGCCAGTTGCTGTACAGAAATTCATTATTCAACTTCTTCTTCCCAAAAAAACCAACATGATTCCAATACAGACACGTACTAATAATTAGAACCTCCATTTTCTGCAAATACAGATATTTTGAAACCCTACATAGAACCTCCATTTCTGCAGTTGTCAAAATTGTATATTGTATATTTCCTTGTTTTTATCCCCTGTAGAGCGCTACGGAATAAGTTGGCGCGATACAAATATGGTAAAAGTTAATAATAACATTTAAAATAATTTTAATCTACCTGAGACCTGTTCACCATTCGTCTTTGTAACTGTAAAAGTGTACTTAGGAGCATTTTGCTTTTATATTATATTAAAAACAAGGGTCTAAAAATAAACATTAGTTCCAAAAATATAATTAAAATCTAAAAGGTATATAAATTGTCCATTTTGTTAATTCTTATAATTCATGCATGTGTTAATTTTAATTTATTACACCTGTATTGAGTTAAATGCAGATATTTTGAAACCCTACTTAGAACCTCCATTTTCTTCAGTTGTCAAAATTGTATATTGTATATTTCCTTGTTCTTATCCCCTGTAGAGAGCAACGGAATAAGTTGGCGCGATACAAATATGGTTAATAATAACATTTAAAATAATTTTAATCTACCTGAGACCTGTTCACCAATGGTTTTAATTTGGCCCTGGAGAGCATTACATTTCTATAGTTCTGAAAATATTCAATTGTAGAAAGGCTTAGACTCATCACAGACGTTTTTACTGTTTGTGATGATTTTACTAAATTTACCATAAAACAACATCTTGAAGCCAATAAAACAGCATTATTTTGTTTATTGTTTATTAAATTACATAACATTGTAGTTAATTTGACACAAATTATATTTTAAATGTATTATCACTGTTAAATAAAACAGAAGGTACTTGATATCTGTGTTTGTTACATTATAATCAACTGTATGCAGGAGGATGTTATTTTTTATGCAATTACTAAATTAACATTTTAATTTTTACATTTGGCAATGAATGCCTATCTTACATTAGTGTAACATTAATTTTAGCAGTAATATATATATAACCGCACAAATCACAGATTTTATTTATTTTTCAAGTATGACCAGCAACAAGCCATTTACCTTTGGTAAAGGACCACTGTAGTCTTTTATTTAAAAAATATCTTATTTTTAGTACACTTAAACATAGGTAAAAATGCTTTAGAGTGTACAAAATTATACAGTCTCTATATTTTAAATTTTATATACAATTAGTCTTCTGTGTGTTCTACCATTCATGCTGGTTGTGATTATTCAGGTGGCTCTGTGGCGCAATGGATAGCGCATTGGACTTCTAGTAGAGTGGAGACATTCAAAGGTTGTGGGTTCGAGTCCCACCAGAGTCGCATTTTTAAATTTGCAAATGTTATTCTAAATTTCTCCTAAATATATCTTGTATCTAATCAACATTTTGCTTCATCAAAAGCTATTTGCATAAAATCCATGAATATGTTTAATTGTACTTTTTCTAATTAAACCCTATATTTCCTTTTATTAAATTACATAAAATCGTATGCAATATTGTATGCAATTATTACATTAATATTTGAATTATTGCATTTGACAATTTACCCCAATCCTACATTAGAGCAATACTATTGTTAGCCTACAATTATCATATTAAATTATTTATATATGTGATACCCTTTATTATTGGACCAACATATTCATAATTATTATGTTGAGCTTTCAAGAGATAACCTCTCTTTATCAAGTCAAAAGCAATATTATATACTGCAAGACTCCAATTGTATGTGTGTGTGTATATATATATATATATATATATATATATATATATATATATATATATATATATTATTCCCCATCCATCTCGTTTTCTATTGTGTACTTAAAATCGTATACTATATGTAAATGTTTGTAGGATATACTTATGACATTTAAAGGTATTTTCCTGAAAAAAAAAATCTGTATTTACAGGAAAACAACTTTTAAAGAGCGTAGACAGCTTCAGTTGTAAATACTTAAGAAAGAAGTATAGGATTCATACAAATCACAAATGATGATTCTTTTTCAAGTATGACCAGTAACAAGCAATTGTTTATCTTTGTTAAAGGACAACTATAGTCTTATGTTAAAAAAAAAACAAAAAAACTTTTTAGAACCACAATTAATAGGAAAAATGACTTAAATTATGTAAAAAAAATATATATTTTTCAAATTTTACATACAGTTAGGCTTCAGTGGTTTCTATCATTTTTTTGCTGCTGGGAGACTTAATGCTGGCATAGGTTTATGAGTTGGCTTTGTGGCGCAATTGATTGTTAATTGGACTACAGTAGTGAAGGTATTCAAAAGTTGTAGATTCAAGTCTCACCAGAGTTGCATTTTTATGTCTTGTAATTACCATAGTTAAAATGTTCTAGTCAATACAACAATTTCATTTTAAATAATTTTTGTTACGTTGCAGTTTCCAAATTTTGTTATACTTTATTACCATGCTTTTATGAAATTCAAAGCTTGTGATAAATAACTAGCTAATAAGACTGTGTTTTAAATTATACCTCTATCAGTCTCTTATTTTTTGTGTGCCATTAACTTAAACTCTGATATAAATGTATTTTTGGATATGCCCATTCGTCTTTGTAACTGTAAAATTGTTCTTAGGAGCATTTTGCTTTTATATTATATTAAAAACAAGGGTCTAAAAATAAACATTAGTTCCAAAAATATAATTTAAAATCTAAAATGTATATAAATTGTCCATTTTGTTAATTCTTATAATTCATGCATGTGTTAATTTTAATTTATTACACCTGTATTGAGTTAAATGCAGATATTTTGAAACCCTACATATCTTATTCAAATATTAAAACTCACAACAACTAATTTAAGAAAGAAAGCCATACTGTGTGTAATTATTATATCACACCATATGTCATTAAAATGTCATTTCATACAGACTGTTACTTTCTTCTTCAGTTGTAACTAACAAGTAGCTTACATGACATATGACTTGCTATAAGTAATTATGTATCTAACTTTAATATTAAATGTTAACCCATATCATGATCATATGCTGCCCATCATGATACATATACATCATGATACATATACAATGTGTATATATTTGTTTGTAAGACAAAATACACTGTATAATATACATAAAACAATGGGACATAATTTGTTTAATGAAGATTGGTTCTATTTGATATGATATTAGCTTTTACCTAAAATATAATACTATCTGAAGATAAGTGGTTTGTTTATCATAGCAACTAAGTGGTCATTCCATTTATATGTATTATTTCATTACTTCAAACAACTCCCTCTCTTTAAACCCCAAAACCCTAGTTCTGAATACATATAAGATAATGTTTAATGCAAATGATCTGGATCGTCCAATAACCTGTTTCAGTTGGTTCTGTGATGCTAAAAGTAGTATAGATATTCAATTAATAACATTTGTTAAATAAAAACTTTTAGTTTATTGCATCAATCATTTGTACTTTCACATAAATAATTTATTAATTTTCACATAAATAATTTATTACAAATCTGTATGTATTATATTTTGGACCAGTCTCCTCTAGCCACTGTAGTGTCCACCTGTAAATTAGTGTCATGAAGTCTTTGCTTATAAATTGTGTTTTTTAGACCAGGCATTGTTATTTATACTGAAATATCATGTCCCGTAAAAATGTTTTTTTTTTTTTTTTTTCTTCTGGCCATACATCTGATAATTAAGACTAAACAGCAATTCAAATAAAATAAGGACATACCCAGATAGAATTAAAAATGTGTAGCCTGAAATATAATACAATGGTGAAAGCATTATAAAAGAATGTAAGCAGAGGCCCTGTGGCACAATGGATAGAGCATTGACTTCTACTGTAGTTAAAGTATTCAAAGGTTGTGGGTTTGAGTCCCATCAGAGTTGCATTTATATGTCATGTGTGGTCACATTTTTTTCTGTATAGTTTTTTGTTTGACTAAACATGATAGTGGAAAAATTTTATTAGAATCAAAAAAACAAATGCAACATTTACATTTTGCAACTTTTATATGCAAATGTATTATTTGTTGCTCCCTTCTGGATCGCTTGTGTACTGAAGCTGTGAGTCATACCATGTAGGCTCACTCAAGTTTGGCAGGTCATAGCACTGGAGATGGAACTGGCAACAACTATCCATTGTCTTTACCAAAATACAAGATAACCTTATGGAAAAGCACAACCAGAGACATAACAGTATTGCACTGGAAGATGAGATCCTCAGTTCAAAAGATGTCAACCACATTGCTGAGGAAGAGCGAGTATGAGTAGCACCAGATCTAATGAAGTACCAAAAGGACACTCCACAGCGGATGTATCTGGAGGGGAAAGGAAATTCTGCTGCTGCAAAGAATTCAAAGGGAGTTTTATTGGCTAATGTATTGTCTTTTGTAATTTGACCTATTCTGGTGTTAATCAACATCATATTGAGCCATTTTTTGTGTGGCAGTTGATAACTTGTCCTGAATTCCATCAGGGACCAATCTTGGCAATCCAGCAGTATATCTGTTACAATTGTAAACCTGTTCCTAACCCACCAAGCTAATTGGTAATTTTTATTGATTGATGGGTCTTTATAGGGTAACCATAGTGGTGATAGCTACGAGCCATCTTCTAAAAATCTGGTTCTTTTATTAATCTTCTTCCACAATGTGATGGAATGATTTATACACAGTGGTAATGATTTCAGCCTTATCGCATGATGTACGCTGAGCCATAATATCTGATTCAGTATTATATTGTTATATTGTTCTAATTCGACCCACACTGGTGGGGAGTCCTTAATATACCATTTGGTCATTTGGGCTAATCTCGCTGCTTTATAATATTTCCGCAAATTAGGTGTAGCTAATCCTACTTTCTTTTTTGATGCTGTCATTGTTGCTTTATTTATATTAGTCTTCTTATTTCCCCTAATGAAACTTGAAATGGCTTTTCGTAAGGCAGCTATGTTTTTTAATTTAATTGTCATCGGTAAAGCCAAAAAAATATAAAATAATTTAGGGAGCGTGTTCATTTTAACGGCATGAATTTTACCAAACCACAATATTTTGAGTGAGGACCAGATCTGGAGTTCTTTGTAAATTTCTTTAAATATATTGGGATAATTTACATCATATATTAATTTAGAAGTTCTGGGGATTTGAGTTCCGAAATATTTGATATGGTCGAGGACCATTTAAAAGAAAAAAGTTGTGACAACAGACTGTCAAGCTGTTTGGGTAAGGAAATATTAAGTGCCTCACTTTAATTTGTATTTACTTTTAAACCTGATATTTGGCCACATTTTTTCAGTATTTGAAACAGACTAGGCAAGCGAATTAAGGGATCTGTAATGGTAAGATGTCATCCGCAAAGATCCTGAGTTTGTATTCTTTACCCTCGAGCCAGATTCCGTTAACTTCTGGGGATTCCCTTAGTGCTATCGCCAAAGGTTCAAGACACAGCGAAAAGTATGGGAGATAGTGTACATCAATGTCTTGTACATCTAGCTATATTAAATAGTTGCGATCTGAATCCCTGGTAGGAGATATATGCTCTTAGGGTTGAGTACAATGTCATGATACTATTTAGAAAGCTTTGGCTTAAGCCAAATCGGAGTAGAACCTCTTTCATATATGTCCAATCTATTCTGTTGAATGCCTTCTCGGCATCTAAAGATAATAGCATTAGGGGTAACTTTTTATTAGATGCTTTTTCCATAAGGTTCAATATTCACCTTGTATTATCAGGTGCATCCCTGCCTGGTACAAAGTCTACCTGGTCTGAATGGATCACAGACGGCAGTAAAAAAGCCAGTCTATTTGCTAGAATCTTGGAGTAAAGTTTAACATCATTGTTGATTAAAGATATAGGCCTGTAACTACTACACTGCATAGGATCTTTGTTTGTTTTCTTTATGCAACACAATTATTTTTGCTTCCAGAAAATTCCCTTTTCATGGTTTTCCATGAAAGAAGCTCATTGAATAAAAGTTGAAGATGGGGTAAAAGAGTCTCCATGTATTGCTTGTAATAGTAGTTAGTGGAACCATCCGGACCAGGGTCCTTGTGGGCTTAGTAGCTTAGTAGCTTTGATAGCTTTGATTGCTGTTCTAATTTCCTCTGCAGAAATCGTGGATGCTAGCGATTCTATTTCGGCTGGATCGATTTGAGGGAATTTAATTGACGCCCAAAAATAATTAAAATGGGATTTATGGCTTTGTGTCCCGGAATAAGCAGGGGTTGTATATAATTTGATGTAAAATTGTTGAAAAGTCTTTGCAATTTGATCTGGTTGGTATATGATATTGCTTTCTTTATTTAATAATTTAGAAATAAATTAATTTGCCCTCTGGTGTTGAAGTCTCCTAGCCAACACTGTGTCTGGTTTATTGGAGTGCCTAAAGAATTTAGAATGTACGCTGCAAGATAGTCACCATTTCTCTTTCTCAGAATCACATTCAAGTCATGTTTGCATTGGAGAATCTCCTCATAAATTCGAGGGCTGGGTAGAGAACAATTTATGTAGGTCTGATATTTTCTTGCTCAGTTTACCTAACATTGATCTGATTTTTTTGCAGCTGACCCTAGTTGGATACAGACCACTCTTATTACTGTTTTATGTGCTGCCCAAACCCCCATCCCATCTACTTCACCACCGCTATTCAGTGAGAAATAATCCACTAGTGCTTGACTGATTTTTTCTTTGGCTACAGGAACATTAAGGCATTCCGGATTTAACGACCATGAGAGGGAACGACCCTTTGGCATGGCAGTAAGTCACATAATGAAATACTAACTAGATCATAGACTACGAAATAGGATGGATTGACACATCCGATAGGTTAGAGGCCATTTGTTGCTGTAATAGTATATAATCAATGCATGAGTGGGATTTATGTCTGGCCGAGTAAAAGATATAATCCCTTGTTTTTGGGTGCATTCCCCTCCATGTGTCGAATAGGCAGCTATTTTTCAGCAACATTTTAAGAGTTTTTGTAGCCGTGGGAACTAGGGATGGGGCAGAGGGTCCACAATTATCCTTAACTGGGTCTAAAACTGCGTTCATGTCACCCCCTCTAATCCAGATAGATTGTAGCCACTGGGAGATTAAGTTTGAGATTCTGCGAAAGAAAATTAATCAATTTGAGTTTGGTGCGTATACATTGAGCAGTGACACTGGTCTGTAGTTAATGGTTCCCTGTATAGATATATATCTACCATCTTTATCTTTTTGAGTTGAAGTGTGTTGGAAATTTTGCCTATAGTGAATTAAGATCGAGACACCTCTCTTTTTTTCTGTTTCAGTTGCATGATATGCTTGCGAGTACTTTTCCCCTAGTATTTGGGTATTGATTTTTTTTAAAGTGAGTTTCTTGTAACATAACTATGTCTGTTCCTAATCTAAGATATTCTTTAATGGCTATTCCTCTATTAACTGGCTCATTCAAATCTTGTATGTTGTGTAAAATTATTTTAATATCCATGACTTACCCCACACTGGGACAGGAACGCTAAAAGGAAGGTAGCAATCAGTTGAGAGAGAACAAATGAGAGAGAACAAAATAAAAACAGAATAATGGGTTCAGAAACACTTGGAACAATCAATGCTGTATGTAGTTAACTATTCTATTACTACCTCATGACAGTTAAGCAATAACTATAAGTTATTCTAATACAAATTGGTGTCACCAGTACTCCTTGGCTTAAAGTGCTAATGCTAACTACTTTTTTTTAAAAATAACAGTAATTTAACTTACTTAGAGGAGAGCAAAAGCTGTCCTCACAAATTTAAATGGTGAGCCACCTAGTATCCTAACCAGTGGATACTGAGATGGTTCACCTGCTTAGTAAAATATAACTTAAACCCGTATGGGCACATTTATTAAATTCTTTAACGGAACAAGTAACTTTGTAAGCCTATATATATATATATATATATATATATATATATATATATATATATATATATATATATATATAAACAAGTAAAGTAAATTGAAATAATGATACTTTAACACTTCAGGAAGGTACTTTTGGGTCAAAGACCCAGCTTGCTTGGATAAAGTCCGAAGTGAGTCTCATATAAAATGATGAGGATAAAGGAGAGGCAAAGAGAGCAAAATGAACAATAAAGCAATGGCTAGTTGCTCGAGTAGGTCCAGAAAATTATATTAATCCCTGAGTACTTATATCCTGGTATTGAATAGTGTAGCAGCTTATTCAAGCTATGGGTTGAATATATATTTTTGAGGCATTCACGGTTATCCTGGATAATTAGAGAAGTATTGATCCAGGGAAGAGTCAGATCACCAGTATCCGGGGTCAAGAAGGATTATTTTTTTCATATCCCCTTTTGAGATAATTGGCAATGTTTCAATGTTGTTGTTTTTTTCTATTTGCCTTCCTCTGGATCAATTAATAACTAATCTGCATATTGCAGATCAGAGGAGATATAAAAAGGTTGAACTTGATGGACTGAAGTATTTTTTCAACCTGAATTACTATGTAGCTAGAAGCATGTAACAAAGCATACACCTCATGGGACTGGAAACCAAGAGACACTTTCGGCAAGTCGGTCTGGTGTGTCTTTCTGTCCACAGCAATGAAGCATCACTGCCTAGTATCAGCAACTAGGTATTAAAAGCTGTACCTGCGCCTGGAACGCCTTGGCACTGCTGGTGCTGGGAAAGTTCCCCCTGAAGTTTCAGCATTGATTTTCTCTTCTCTCCACCTTGCACCAGAACTGGCTGCTGTTTCCAGGTCACTGTTGCTTTCTAGGTCCTCCTTCAGGTCCAGGTTGTGAGACGCTCTGTGTGTCTGTTTGTTCCTCTGTAGTTTTCACCTGAGTAAATGCAGTGTTCCCAGTAATGATAACACCTGAGAACCCCTGTCTTCTCTTCTCATACTCTGTGTACTCTTGGTCTTAGTTTCCTTTTTTTTTTCTTGTCCATTACTTTACTTTTTATACCAGTTTCAGTCTTCAGAGACGGAAGGGAGCAAACAGTTTATTCCTGTCTTTCCATCTCTTGCCTACCTCCTTCCTCTTGCCGGCTCTCCCGCTTACCGGACGCCTCTCCTTACACGCTCCTGCTCGATACACCGCCCTCTTCCATTTTCACGGTGCATGCATTCAAACCGTGTACTTTTCACCAACCCTGTCATGGCACACTGCACACACTCTACTGAGAAGGGATCCACACTGGCTAACCCCACATTGGCAATGTGCATGCACTCTGCTCATTAACCCTCCATCAATCTTCTACATGCAGCCTAATCATGAACTTTACCCTTGTATACAGAGAGCCTTTATAAGTAGCAGAGTGGAATAATAGCTGGCAAAGAAATAGAAGGAACTAACATATTAAATGCTAAACGTTGTATTCAGTTATTTACAGGTGCAATTACCAGAAATAAAATGGATGGCATGATTCATGGATGGATTTTTTTTGGTGGTTATAGATTTTTGCATATAACATTCATATAAATAATTGTAGAAGTGATTCTCCAAAAAGTAATGTAATGCAGAGCCTGAAGACCTGCTAAGTACCATCCTCTTCAAAAAGGTTAAGTTATCTCGCTTTCATTTGCTTTAAGCGGTTCTTGTACTGTTCCTGTATAAGTCAATAGGAGAGAAATTCAGAGGAAATGTGGAATATTTCATCTCACGTACTCCAGGAATGCAGACTACGTACCTGTGAGGCAGGAAGCAGCAGATTTAAATTTGAGGCACTGGGGGATACTGCAAAAAAATAATCATTTATGCATTTTAATAGACTTGACTAGACACAATAAATCTATATGTAGATTAGCAAGTAATAAATATATATTATACTGCAATTCCTTTTTTATTGAACAAACATTTTATTTCTATTATTGACGAGCTTTCGAGAATTTTGACCTCTTTTTATCAATTCTGAAGCAATACTGACATGAGATGGAACTTTCAGTGTGAATGTAAACGGAGAGCGGAAACAGCATCTGACATCATGGGGTATATATATATATATATATATACATATATATATATATATATATATACACACACGAGTCGTAAATGATGGGATAATATGTTTATTTCCCCCCCTTCCCTTGTATCTCTTCCCCCCTCTCCCTCCCCTGTGTCTCCTCCCTCCCCCTTTCCCCCTGTCTCTTTCCTCTCCCTTTCTTCTCTCTGTCTCTTTCCTCCCCCTCTCCCTTTCCTGTGTCTCTGCCCCCTCCGCATGTCTCTTCCCCCCTCCTCCTTCCCCTGTGTCTCTTCCCCCACTCTCTCCCCTGTATCGGTTCACCCCTCCCCTGTGTCTCTTTCCCCCATATCTCTTCCCCCCCATCCCGTCTATTTTCCCCCTGTAACTCTTTCCCCCTCCCCATGTCACTTTCACCCCCTTTCTCCCTCCCCTGTGTCTCTTTGCCCCCTCCCCTGTGTCTGTTTGCTCCCCCTACCCTTTGTCTCTTTTCCTTCCTTCCCCTGTGTCTTTTTTTCTTTTTCACCCACTACCAGTCGCAGGCCTCTTTTTAATCAATTGCAATAGCCTCCCATCATATTTGTATGTACATGCATAATTAAGATATGTCAATAAAATTATTATTATTATTATCGTTTATTTATAACGCGCCAACATATTCCGTAGCGCTGTACATAAGATAAGTTCAAGACAAAGATACATACAAGTTAACACATAGTAAAACAAGGAGGGCCCTGTCTTTGAGTTTGGAATCCAGTGTCCATGGTGCTTTAACGTTATTTATGTACGCTAGAGGAAAAACTCTAACTCATAAGTTGGCCGTAAACGGAGACAAATAAATTGTTTTTTTTTTTACATTTGAAAAAGCTTTTGACTTCACTTACTTGATAACACTAATATACTAATCATATTCAAGTTTGATGAGCCGCCTGCAATATTTTTTGTTGGCCCAGCTCCGGCTTGAGGGAACTGTTAGTAACTCAAAACGTATTTTGTGTGAAAGGAGGAATATTAACTCTTCACCTGGAAAATGAGCACACATTAAGTATGTATGTATTTACAGCAAAACAAATAGATAATCAAATAAAGTATACAATATGTATATGGACTTTTTATCTACAAATGTCACGTCAGGATCAATAGGAGTAAAATTAAAAATACTGATGATATACAATATGTACATACAATATTTATGCTAGTCTTTCATATATTGGTTGGTTGCAGAAATCTGAATACCGTAATATCTATAGGTTTACAATATTTTTGCACCTTATTAGTGGTCATAAATTAAAGTATAATCAACAGTTTGTACAGATTTTAATAAAAGTGATAATAATAATAATACTGTTATAATTGTATTAAAATGTATTTTACAAGAACTATTAAATTGACACAATATATCATTTTAATTTAATTTGACAACAAAGTAAAAAATACGGATTCAAACCCACAACCTTTGAATATCTTCAAACTACAAGAAGTCCAATGTGCTTTCCATTGCGCTACAGAGCCAAGATAAAAATACGTAATTGAGGTCCCCAAGCACTTATAACCTAAGGATTATCATGTGTACTAGGCAGCTGGCCTTTCCTTTGTAGATTAATATAAATAGTTGTGGTTTAAAGCATTTTAATAAGTATACTGTAAGTGTGCCATTTGTAGTTTTATACTATTTCTGGTAATATTTGTTTGATTTTAGACAATAAAAACAGAGGTTGTAGGCATAGTAAAATAAAGTATATAAAAATAAACTGATAAATATGTATAGTATGTATGTTAGAGGATAAATATGTATTTTTTTTTTTAATATAATTTTTGACTAAAGACAAATGGCATTAATACAATCTGTCAATTTATGAAAACACATATATCACATAGTGCTCTTTTGCACTTTGCATAAAAAATACACAAATAAGTGTGATTAAAGATATATTTTTTTTATCCAAAGTCTCCACTGTTTGTTTTTTTTAATGCAAAACAGTTCTGAGATTTGTTATATCTGATAAAATGTATTATTTTTCATATTTGTATAAATCATTCATTATTAAGGCAATATTAAAATTGTGCACCTGAACCAGATCTCCAATTAAGATACGGAGGCGTAATTAGTGAGCTTAAGATAATCAGTAGAAATGAAATTGGTTTAATAATTCATGACTTTTTGGCGATGAGGATTAGCACTTGTGAGAGAGAATACATTTACCAATGGAAGGAATGGGTGAGCAACAAATTTACTGTATATGTTTATATATTTTTTGTTTCATTAAAAATGATATGTCCATTACTAGATATATTTTAGATTATATTGGTTGAGATAAATGTTAACAGAATTTGAGAAATCAGTTTATATATAAGTCATTAATTAGGGCGATTCAGGAACTAATGAACTATTATTTGAAAGTGTTGGTAACTCCAAAAACAAGTATGGTTATTTTTAAAGAAAATTAAAAATGTAAACAGTAATTTAGGTCAATTACTTTAGACTTGTTGTTTTATCAATGGTATAGTCTATTAACTTGAAAAAATACCATATGTAACATAAGTAAAATATTGTATTATTTAAAATAAACCATTTAGGGTGAATTTGTCATATTGTAGCCTTCATTCTCTTGCGTGTGATTATATGATAAATGTGTGCTAGGTACAACATGCACATGCTGAAAGGGTACAAAGCAAATTGTTGATTTGTGAACCAGAAGGAATGTGACTTAGTACCATGGGAGATCCAGTTGGGGTGTGCATTGCTTGGAGAACCAACTACCATAGTTCATAATTTCAGTTTATCCCCTGTTCAAAGTATTCATTAAAAGCTTAAAGTTTATCAGCATTTTTTGCTGGATAAACTGTTGCTATTGTAGATTTATAAAGTTGTCTGATTTTTTCACTTTGAAATTGAAAGGATGACTGTAGTCAGATATTTTCTATATTGTTTCATAATTGACAAAACTTGATAATGGGCATATTTTTTAAGAAAGGAAAGAAAAATAAATACAACATTAATAGTTTGTAACCTTATATGATTATTGTTTAGTAAGTGGCTCCATTTTGCTTTCTTCCATCTGGTCATTTATTGTAGTGCACTTGGGTTCACTCCTGTATTTAGAGCATTTACAGTGTGCAACAAAGAAATAGCTGTCAAAATACAGAAAATAAGTACGAACATTATAACTGCTAATGTTTTATACAAGAATTTACAGGTGCAATTACCAGTGCAAAGAAATAAAATGGATGGCAACATTCATGGATGTTTTTTTTTGGGGTGGTTATAAGTTTTTATATTAAACAGTCATATACATTTAGTTCTGAAGCTAGAAAGGGATTGTAATAACTGTGGAAGTGATTAGCTAAAAGAATTAATGTAATGCAGAGCGTGAAGACCTGCTAAGTACCATCCTCTATAGGAAAGGTTAAGTTATCTTGACTGCCACTTTCATTTGCTTTAAGCGGTTATTGTACTGTTCCTGTAGGAAGTCAATAGGAGGAATGTGGAATATTTCATCTCACGTTCTACAGGAATGGATTATTTGTATTTTAAATGCAAGTTCATCAAAATATTAACTTTTAATAAGTTGGATTAATGTCTATATATATATATATATATATATATATATATTTATATATATATATATATATATATATATATATATATATAAAAGCTGTAGTTAGTATATCGGTGGTCCTATGCCTTACATTTCTTCATCTAACAGGCAGTTTAAAGGAGATAATATTATCTCAAGACATTGGGGCCTTAGACATTACACCCATATATGTTACAAGTATAGGAAAATGGAACACTTGCTGGGGCTGTGGGGATATGACTATACAGGGAGTGCAGAATTATTAGGCAAATGAGTATTTTGACCACATCATCCTCTTTATGCATGTTGTCTTACTCCAAGCTGTATAGGCTCGAAAGCCTACTACCAATTAAGCATATTAGGTGATGTGCATCTCTGTAATGAGAAGGGGTGTGGTCTGATGACATCAACACCCTATATCAGGTGTGCATAATTATTAGGCAACTTCCTTTCCTTTGGCAAAATGGGTCAAAAGAAGGACTTGACAGGCTCAGAAAAGTCAAAAATAGTGAGATATCTTGCAGAGGGATGCAGCACTCTTAAAATTGCAAAGCTTCTGAAGCGTGATCATCGAACAATCAAGCGTTTCATTCAAAATAGTCAACAGGGTCGCAAGAAGCGTGTGGAAAAACCAAGGCGCAAAATAACTGCCCATGAACTGAGAAAAGTCAAGCGTGCAGCTGCCACGATGCCACTTGCCACCAGTTTGGCCATATTTTAGAGCTGCAACATCACTGGAGTGCCCGAAAGCACAAGGTGTGCAATACTCAGAGACATGGCCAAGGTAAGAAAGGCTGAAAGATGACCACAACTGAACAAGACACACAAGCTGAAACGTCAAGACTGGGCCAAGAAATATCTCAAGACTGATTTTTCTAAGGTTTTATGGACTGATGAAATGAGAGTGAGTCTTGATGGGCCAGATGGATGGGCCCGTGGCTGGATTGGTAAAGGGCAGAGAGCTCCAGTCCGACTCAGACGCCAGCAAGGTGGAGGTGGAGTACTGGTTTGGGCTGGTATCATCAAAGATGAGCTTGTGGGGCCTTTTCGGGTTGAACATGGAGTCAAGCTCAACTCCCAGTCCTACTGCCAGTTCCTGGAAGACATCTTCTTCAAGCAGTGGTACAGGAAGAAGTCTGCATCCTTCAAGAAAAACATGATTTTTATGCAGGGCAATGCTCCATCTCACGCGTCCAAGTACTCCACAGCGTGGCTGGCAAGAAAGGGTATAAAAGAAGAAAATCTAATGACATGGCCTCCTTGTTCACCTGATCTGAACCCCATTGAGAACCTGTGGTCCATCATCAAATGTGAGATTTACAAGGAGGGAAAACAGTACACCTCTCTGAACAGTGTCTGGGAGGCTGTGGTTGCTGCTGCACTCAATGTTGATGGTGAACAGATCAAAAAACTGACAGAATCCATGGATGGCAGGCTTTTGAGTGTCTTTGCAAAGAAAGGTGGCTATATTGGTCTCTGATTTGTTTTTGTTTTGTTTTTGAATGTCAGAAATGTATATTTGTGAATGTTGAGATGTTATATTGGTTTCACTGGTAAAAATAAATAATTGAAATGGGTATATATTTGTTTTTTGTTAAGTTGCCTAATAATTATGCACAGTAATAGTCACCTGCACACACAGATATCCCCCTAAAATAGCTAAAACTAAAAACAAACTAAAAACTACTTCCAAAAATATTCATCTTTGATATGAATAAGTTTTTTGGGTTCATTGAGAACATGGTTGTTGTTCAATAATAAAATTAATCCTCAAAAATACAACTTGCCCAATAATTCTGCACTCCCTGTATAGTAGTATGGAAGAATAGGTATTTACAGGGTGGGGGATGGAGAAGGACTACATAAATGCCAAAAAACGGACTATTGCGGTTTAAAATAATCAAGGGCATCCCTTCTTGTGCAATAGGGATTGTTGACCACTATTGTACTAAGTAGGCAGCTAAGTCAATGTCTCTATTTAGTCCTTCTGGTTCTAATGTTTCCAGCCAGTGAATCCATTTCATCTCCACTTGTCACAGGGTGAGTAGTCGATCACCTCCTGTCTATGAGGTTTAACGTGTTCCACAGCTTGTATAGTTACACCCTTCGTGTTTTAGGTTGTGTGTCTTCTTGATGTGTGCTGTGTAGCCGTTTGTGAGTACTCCCTTTAATGAATTGTTGAGATGTTCTCTAAATCGCACTTTTCAGGGTTCTTTTGGTGCGGACTACATACTGTTTGCCGCATATGCAAGAGATGACACATACCACATATTCAGTGTTGCAATTCATTAGGTCACAGATCTTATGTTCTTTGTTAGTAGTATAGGAGGACATTTTTTCTTTATTTTTACTTTTAAGATGTCCACACTTATGCGTACCTGTGATCTTATTAGTGTAGAGCTTTCCAGTGTTCTTTTTGTTTTCTTCCTTTTATTCACTCAGAGCTATAATATTCTTGAGGTTGGTATTTTTCCTGAAAGTGATAAAGGGATCTTCTGGCAGGACTTCTTTCAGTATATCGTCTTCTCTAAGAATAGGCCAACGTTTTTTGATGCTTGCTGCAATAGATCTTGATGCCTTATTGACTCTTGTGAGGAATCTACATGTATTTTCCCTTGTGTTATGTCTGGTCCTGTATTTCTTTTTAATCAGTTCCGCTCTATAAAGATTTCTGGGCTCACTTCTAGCATTCTCCACTACTTTTGGGTTATAACCCTTCTCAATAAACTTGGTGGCTAGTTTTCCACTCTCCATATCATATTCAGAAAGTCATGTGCAGTTCCTCCTAATGCGACAGAACTGGCCGAAGGGGATATTCTTTATCCATCGAGGGTGACTTGAGGCATGGAGATAACCGTTTGTGTCCGTAGGTTTCGAGTATGATCTTGAAGCTATACTGTCACCATCACTTATAAGTATTATATCCAGGAACGGAATAGAGTGGGAGTCATGATTCATAGTGACTTTGAGATTACTCTCATTATCATTCACATATCTTAGAAACAAATGTATATAATCTTCCTCCTTCTCTTCCCAGATTAGCAAAATATCATATATATATATCTTTTCCAGTAGATAATATTTTTTAAAAATAGATTATTGATCCAAATCTTTTGTTCTTCCCATAAGCCCATGTAGATGTTGGCATAGCTGGGGGAACGTTGTTCCCATCGCGGTTCAATGTGTTTTGAGGCCAAATTTCTCCCTGTTGCCCGGATCCCGGAAGAGGGTTGCCATGGACGCACGTTGCCATGACAATAATGATGTCAGACATGAGTTACGTGATGTTGCGTTGGGGCGGGAACGATACGTCCCTAGTTTTACTTTTGTTTTCATTTTTAGCCCCATACTTATAAATAGATGTAGAATAAGCCACCAGACATTCAACATTCAGCTACATATT
Source organism: Discoglossus pictus (assembly GCA_027410445.1). Lineage (NCBI taxonomy): Eukaryota > Metazoa > Chordata > Amphibia > Anura > Alytidae > Discoglossus > Discoglossus pictus. The sequence goes on along the minus strand of CM050170.1, from coordinate 176,346,512 downwards.
TTTACACCAAGCAGACTCTTGGCATACTATAGGTGAGTAAGAGATGTTAATACTGGATCTGCAGTATATATCTGTCTAAATACTATGGCCCTCATTCAATTGCGATTTGGCCAATTGAATAGGGCTCTAAATAAGCACATACCATATTTTTTTTAAAGAAGTTTTTAGTTAGTGATAACCTTGCTTTTGTATAGATGTTTACTAACTAAAAACTTCTTTAAAAAAAATATGGTATGTGCTTATTTAGAGCCCTATTCAATTGGCCAAATTGCAATTGAATGAGGGCCTATATATTTTTAATTTTTATATACACATATATCTATACTACTTTTTAAATATTTTTTACTATTGGCATGTCTATCTTATCTACATTATTGATTTTATTCATATATTTGTACATGCACTGGAATACTGGACATCTGTTCAGTCCTTCTTTGGTATATTACTGTATTAGTTCATATCTATTTTATCCTTATGGTTATGAATTGCTATGGATATATGGGCCCCCAATTTTCGGATAGGGGCGAACAGATTTTGCCCTTTACGTATATATTCTAGGTTTATTTCAGTATTGAATATTTTCACGTATGACTATTACATGTCATTGGGATATGCATGTTTGCATTTATGTATATATATATATATATATATATATATATATATATATATAAATATATATATATACACTTGTACATTTATGCGTATGTGTGTATATAGTAGGTATTTTTTTTATTATTTTCTATTGGCTTTTATTAGCTTCTATACTTATGGAGATTTTTATCAATATTCTAATAGGTTCACATACCACTACTCCTACTTCATATTTTCTGTTGTATACAACTCATGTTGAGCTTTTACTGGTGTGTGTATGCACATGAATGACCACTCTCTAACAAGTCATTTATCATGGGTGTAAATACACAAATATATGCACTAATGTGTGTTAATTTATGTAAATATACACAAATGTATGCTATGTAAATGGAGTAGACTTATTATTATTATTATTATTATTATTTTTATATATTTTTGTACATATGTTTATTGTAGGTGTATATCACTGAGGAAGCCGCGGATACAGCAGAAAAATGCGCTTGATTTTATACATTGTCTTATT
>CM050170.1:176212895-176340395 GCA_027410445.1 Discoglossus pictus | reverse complement strand
TGATAACACTGTGTGGGCAAATTGTGACCACAGTGGGAGTTTAAGATAAGCATGTGAATGGATTTTAGGGGCAGATTCACTATGGTTTGCTGAGCTGTAGGGCCATGACCTGAGTACACTTAATATCCATCCAAGAATACATTTAACCCCCTGTACACCCATCATAGAGACTCCTGTAAAAAATAAAGAGAAACAGTCCACAGCTTTATAAACATAAAAAGAAAATTAGTAGGTTGTCGCTCCAACCACAAGGGGGTGGGCGAGCATAATACCCTACACCATCTCCAGGAACCCTATGCCAAGGAGATAAACTGCCCCAGCCACATATTTCTATGCCAGGTATGAAATTAATCTATAAAGAGCAAGCACCACCACCACAAGGCCAGACTAAAAGGTCTAGTCCCCACCAATCCTAATAGCTATGCTTTCCACAGGGGCAAGTTAAAGATCCTGAGACCAACCTCATTGAGGTGATCCCCATCTTAAGGAAAAATGTAAGGCGAATCTGCTGTCTCCAAATCAAAATGTCTAATAGATACTCCACCCAAATATCTAATGAAACTAGCCATCATTTTATTAATTTTCTTTCTAGACTTATCCAATTTGAAATACATCCAACAAATAAAGTAAGTAAGTAGGTAATTTCAGAGAATATGATAAATTGCACAGGATACAACTGGACGGGATAATAAAAATAATTTTCATGATACCAATTAAGTCTCTCATAGACATTGTGCCTGAATCGTGCCACCAGCATGTATGAGCAAAATTTGAGGGGGAAGAGATAAGACAAAACCTGTTTGCACTTCAGAGCCCAAACCATTTTATTTGAAGCCCCTCTTTCGTAAAAAGCCCAGTTATTTTTCATCATCCTGTACTGTGGCAGTCCTGCTAGCCCTGTAAATGAAAGAATGGCCTACTCCATAGGTCTTCCAGAGCACCTAAAACAAAGATGGATTACACTAATACATATGGACAAAAATAGGACTTAGGATGGTGGGAGACCAATAGATTTAACACATTTCAATACCAGCTGGGGTGAGGATGCAAAGGATTAGTTAATTGCTTGCACCACCCCCAGATTATCACAATGGAAAAGGACACGATGGTTGCGCAGTAGCATTCCCCAGATAAGCAATGCAATAACTATCGGGAATAGTTTTGGGGAAGGCAAGACTCCTTGTTAGTCCCAATTCAACCCAATTATTAGGCCAAGGCTCAGCACAACAATGGGGATTAATATATGCTGCACAACTTGCATCCGTGTAGAGATGGAGTTTTGCATTCTTTACCCTTTCAAAACCTCTTTATGCACAGATGTAATCTTAATGCTATGATAAGGCATGGTAACTCCTACTGTGGCAATCGATAACCTAAGAGAAAAGATACACCCAATAGGTATTATCTTAAATTCGAAATTCAACTTGTCCACAGAGAGATTGTAAGATTTTTAGTGTCATTTTCTTAGCTCTAGACACCTCAATCCATACCCTTCTCAAATCAATGACTTTTTCAATTGGTAAACTGCATTTGGATGATACAGTGTCTATATGTATGCCCAGAAAATGTACCTTGTTCTTTGGTCTTCTTAACTGCTAAGGAATCGCAAACAAATTAGCCATTGAGTCAAATGTTTCTAAAAGCTGAGAACATATCAAAGAATTAGGTGGCCCTATAATTAAAAACAAATAATCAATATAGTGAACAATCAAAATGACACCCAATCGTTGCTCTACCACCCAATGCAGAAATGCTGTGAAAAATGCACATGAAATGGAGCAACCCATCAGGAGGTATAAATCCACAAGATAGTAATTTATAGATTGACATCCAAATAGGGGGTGACACAATCTATGAAAAGGGAGCAATCTAAATGCTGATTTGTTATCTACTTTAGCAAGCAGAGCACCTTTACCCGTCTGCTGAATAAGGGAAACCACTTGATTAAAAGAGGATAAAGCCGAGTTGATACCATTGTTTACTGAAAACCCATTGGGATAAGAAATGTGATGAATTTTCCCAGCTTTTTTGGGGGGACCAGGCCTAATGGAGATATTCTTAAATTACATTTTGGTGGTTGCTCAAACAAGCCTGCCTTTCAACCCAGATGAACTTCTGGCAACAATTTATCTATTATAAGTCTTTGAAATTTCTCAAATGATTTTAGATTTTATTAGGCAATTAACTGGAGGGACGTAACAACAAGGGATACAGAAGCCAAACATAAAACCATGCAAAAGAAGTTCAGCATCAATTTATTTTCCCTTCACTGTAGCTCACATTCTTAAGTATGGGCACATCTTTTATATAAGAATTAAAGTCTCCCCCTCTGCATTGATTTGAGTATTTTTAAGCAATGAAAGTTTGCATAAATAGATGCATCCATAGCTCTCTAAAAATGTAAAAGCCTCATCACACACTAGCTTTAGGACTTTTATTTTTATTTTTCAAACATATATTTTTTTCAATGCACAGTGGTCCTTTAAGTCAATAAATTCATGTTGGCTACTCTTACATTTAGTAAGGAATTAGAAAGTTATATATGTAACAATGAGCAGTGTTTGGGCTGGAACCCAAAGGCTAAAACAAGTAGGAAGTATAAGGCAGGTCAGGACAGGCAGCAAGCAAAGCCAATGGGGTCGCATCAGGACCAAACATGGGCAGGAAAAAGCCAGAGCAGTAAGTGAGAAACAGGTGCTAGGCCTACGGCAGTCAGCACACCAGAAGTGACCCGTAGATAATAACAGATTGGTAAAAAAAGGAACTTCTGTCGCTCTGGAAATTTCTCACTAAAACAAGAGGACCAGTGTGTGAGATCCACCAGGTAAATTCCTAAATCCTCCTGTTTTATACAATATTACAATGTTTAAAGAAATGGTATATGTCTTACAGGCTTTTTTACCAAATGTTAGTAAAGTAAATAACCATGAACGTATACCAAGGGTGTTTTCCTGCTCTGGCCCACAAGGCCCTGATATATATGTCTGTACGTGTATGTGGCACTTTCTGATTACCGTATTGGTCCGAATATAAGCCGCACCTTTTTTCCGATTTTTGAGCTTGCGAGTTAAGGGTGCGGCTTATATTCGCGACCGTCAAAAAATCATTGCCGATTTGCGAACTGTGCTTGTAACGCGTGCGACTTCTATTCGCAAATGCAAAATGACTGCCAATTTGCGCGATTGCGAGATGAGGGTGCCGATTTTCGTGCTTTAGACTGCGGTATTGAATAGCGATTTACGGTTTTAGTGATTCTAACATCCTGTAAAGCCTGTAACCTGCAAAAAAATCCTGTTTGAGAGTCTTTTTCTCTCCAATTTTACGGGTGCGGCTTATATTTGAGTATTATCTTTTTTCTATTTTTTCCCCTTGAACTTTACAGGTGCGGCTTATATGCGGGTGCGGCTTATATTCGGACCAATACGGTACATGTTTTATTGAAAGTAATTTATTAAATAAAAAAACCCTCTAATGTATGACCACTTAAGCATGCATTGACCTCAGGGCACTAATCTGCCCTCTGCTATTGTAATACACCTCTATATGCAAGTCAGTACGAGATACACTATTTGGCTTAGTACTTACCCTGATACGTCATTGTATGGACTATATATATTATACTATAAATAAATGGAATTTGAATGTATTCAGTAATATATTCAGAAGGAGTGTGACAAGTACAGCGTTTCAGAAAATGTGGCAGATAAGTGACACAGCCTCCCAGCAAAATACTTCAACAAATCTTGGGATATTCATGAGGCTATCCTGAAGATTTATTAAGCCAATACACTTTGGATAGATACAATGGACAAATAAAATGACCCTACTAGTTATTATTTGCTGTCAAAACCAATGTACCAGTGTATTAAAAGGAAAACAAATGCTTTTAAAATTGTATAATCTCATACTAACGTAAACCCATATTAAATGGCCATTTACATCACTGTAAGTGCTCTTCATGGTAGGAAAGGCCACAAGATTGTATGTTAAAAGGATAGTTTTTTTTTTTTTTAAATTACACTGATAACAGTTAAAAAATCTAACATCTTAAGTCTATTTACCTCACAAAGTCTCTCCTGGCTACTGCCTGTTTCATAAGTAATAACAGAGAGCAGAGCTGATTGATCGTAGTTTTCCCTGCACTCAGGAATGCACTTACCAGTTAACCCATTACTGACCGGTTTAGGTGATTTCAGCATAACATGCTCTGCACAGATGGATTTGTGATGGGATAACCGCTTTTCTTTTGCTCATTACACTGAGCTGTTGCTGCAACTCTGGCAGTGGACAGTTAGTAACACATGTAAACACAGATTTGATTTTATCTGACTTCTAAGTGGAAAATGCATGTATTTCAAAAATTCTAAAAGTATTTTAACATGCTTTTAGAAGATATTTACTGGGATGTAGTCCACATTGTGTTGAATTAAGTGGCCCTTTAAGCCAGGCTCCAGTTCGTGTGCTTACTTCACTCATTGCCAGTTCTTAAGAATCTCATGAGTTATTTCCAAGCTCTGAATCACTTTGAAAATTCAACTGGGTGACACTTAGAAATTATTTTCCTCTAAAATCTCTGTGCCATTGTAATCGTTTTCACTAGAAGTGGGGAGTTTTGGAACACTCCACTAGGGGTCACCACTGAGTAATGTGTATGTGTGTGTATGTATATATATATAATAATTTATAATATGGTGGGCAAAAAAGTGTAAGAAGCCCTCCACTGTACAGTAAACAAAAAGGACATCTGTGTTTACATTTGAATGTCTAGAGCAAGTTTAAAAAAACCTACTTGATTCTTGGCTTGTGTAAAATCCAGCCTTGGCTTTGCATTAAAGCAGTGTAATACAGCAGGCATAAGCTTAAAGGAAGCCATGTTTAATAATGGCTATGGATTGAAGATCGAGGCATTTGTGGGCACATTTGCATGTCCCAGCTCAGCTTCCCAGAATGCAGTGTAATAAATATTTTTCTCGGAATTCTGAGCTGGAAGCAGGTTTATTGACATGCATGCTATTGTACATCAAGACACAAGGGAGGTAGAAGGGGGAAAGAGACACAAGGGAGGGAGAGGGGAAATATACACAGGGGAGAGAGAGGGGGGGAAAAAGAAACACAGGGGAGGGAGAGGGGGAAAGACAGGGGAGGGAGGGGGCAGAGACAAAGGGGGCGGAGAGGGAGGAAAGAGACACAAGGGAGGGAGAGGGTGAAGGAGACACAAGAAAGGGAGAGGTGGGGAAATATACACAGGGGAGATAGAGGGGAGAAGAGACAGAGGGGAGGGGAGACAGAGGGGAGGGGAGGGAGAGACGGAGGGGAGGGAGAGACAGAGGAGAGGGAGGGGGAGAGACAAAGGGGAGGGAGAGGGGGAAAGAGACACAAGGGAGGGAGAGGGGGAAAGAGACACAAGGGAGGGAGAGGGGGAAAGAGACACAAGGGAGGGAGAGGGGGAAATATACACAGGGGAGAGAGGGAGGGAGAGACACAGGGGAGAGAGGGAGAAAGAGACACGGGGGAGAGGGAGGGAGAGACACAAGGGAGAGAGGGGGAGAGACAAAGGGGAGGAAGAGGGGGAAAGAAACACAAGGGAAGGAGAGAGGGGAAAGATAACATAATTAAACAACATTGTATTAAAGTTAAATGGTTGTGTTTTAGATTAACAGTTTAAAAAATAAAAACTGACTAAACATTGTACAAGCTATTATTCCCTTAACTGAATTTTATGTAAATGAAAAGCTTCAGAAAATTATAACTGAACATCTTAGAAATAGAAGACTAGACTTTATTGTGACTATTCTTTTATATATATAGAGACAGAGAAAGAGAGAGAGAGAGAGAGAGAGAGAGAGAGTGGATATAAAAAGTCTACACACCCTTGTTAAAATGTCAGGTTTCTGTGCTGTAAAAATTTGAGACAAAGATAAATGATTTCAGAACTTTTTTCCAACTTTAATGTGACCTATAAACTGTACAAATCAATTGAAAAACAAACTGAAATCTTTTAGGTAGAGGGAAGAAAAAATATAAAAATAAAATAATATGGTTGCATAAGTATGCCCACCCTTAAACTAACACTTTGTTGAAGCACCTTTTGATTTTATTACAGCACTAAGTCTTTTTGGGTATGAGTCTATCAGCATGGCACATTTTGACTTGGCAAGATTTGCCCACTCTTCTTTGCAAAAACACTCCAAATCTGTCAGATTGCGAGGGCATCTCCTGCATCACCCCTCAGATTTTCAATCGGATTCAGGTCTGGGCTCTGGCTTGGCCATTCCAAAACTTTAATCTTCTTCTGTGAAGCCATTCCTTTGTTGATTTGGATGTATGCTTTGGGTCGTTGTCATGCTGAAAGATGGAGTTCCTCTTCATGTCCAGCTTTCTAGCAGAAGCCTGAAGGTTTTGTGCCAATATTGACTGGTATTTGGAACTGTTCATAATTCCCTTTATCTTAACTAAGGCCCCAGTTACAGCTGAAGAAAAACAGCCCCAAAGCATGATGCTGCCACCACCATGCTTCACTGTGGGTATGGTGTTCTTTTGGTGATGTGCAGTGTTGTTTTTGCGCCAAACATATCTTTTGGAATTATGGCCAAAAAGTTAAACCTTGGTTTCATCAGACCATAACACCTTTTCCCACATGCTTTTGGGAGACTTCAGATGTGTTTTTGCAAAATGTAGCCTTGCTTGGATGTTTTTCTTCGTAAGAAAAGGCTTTCGTCTTGCCACTCTACCCCATAGCCCAGACATATGAACAATACGGGAGATTGTTGTCACATGTACCACACAGCCAGTACAAATATTCCTGCAGCTCCTTTAATGTTGCTGTAGGCCTCTTGGTAGCCTCCCAGACCAGTTTTCTTCTCGTCTTTTCATCAATTTTGGAGGGAGCTCCAGTTCTTGGTAATGTCACTGTTGTGCCATATTTTCTCCACTTGATGATGACTTCATCTTCACTGTGTTCCATGGTATATCTAATGCCTTGGAAATTCTTTTGTACCCTTCTCCTGACTGATACCTCTTAACAATGAGATCCCTCTGATGCTTTGGCAGCTCTCCGTGGACCATGGCTTTTGCTGTGGGATGCGACTAAGAAAATTTCAGGAAAGACCAACTAGAGCAGCTGAACTTTATTTAGGGTTAATCAGAGGCACTTTAAATGATGGCAGGTGTATGCTGACTCCTATTTAACACGATTTGGAATTTGATTGCTTAATTCTGAACACAGCTACATCCCCACTTATAAGAGGGTGTGCAGACTTATGCAACCACATTATTTTGTTTTTCAATTGAGTTGCACAGTTTATAGGTCACATTAAAGGTGGAAAAAGTTCTGAAATGATTTATCTTTGTCTCATTTTTTTACAGCACAGAAACCTGACATTTTAACAGGGGTGTGTAGACTTTTTATATCCACTGTATATATATATATATATATATATATATATATATATATATATATATATATATATATATATATATATACAGTATCTCACAAAAGTGAGTACACCCCTCACATTTTTGTAACTATTTTATTATATCTTTTCGTGTGACAACATTTTGTATGTAAACAGAGAGTTTAAACTGTTAGATTTTTTAGCTGTTATTAGTGTAATTAAAAAATAAATAATTTTAAGATACAATCTTGTGCTCTTTCACACCATGACGAGCACTTACAGTGAGGTAAATGGACCTTTAATGATGGGTGCTTAATTAAAACAACTAGTTCATGTTCTTATGGCACCATGCTGATGAAAGGCAGTAACCTTGAAACAGCTGTACATGGGTGGGATTCCTAGCTTGAGTATAATCCATCCTGAGCTTTGCAAAAAAACTATGTAATCCAGCGGGTATATGCTTAAAGGAAGCCATGTTTAAAATGGTAATGGATTACAAGAGCAAATCCTTTGTGGGCACATTTGCATGGCCCTGCCCAGGTTCCCAGAATGCAGTGTAATAACTGTATCTCTCAGAATTCTGAGCAATAAACAAGTTTTAGATGTTCAAATGTGTACACAAATGAGCTATCAATCTATGTATCTATTTATCAATCTATCTACATACATAAATAGATGTATGTATATGTGTATAGATAGATAGATAGATAGATAGATAGATAGATAGATAGATAGATAGATAGATAGATAGATAGATAGATAGATAGATAGATAGATTTATATGTATTATTTGGTCACTTATGATTCTATCCCCCCAGATTTGTTTCTGTTCCCATGCCCATATACAGCGGTCCTCTGATTATTTACACTATGTATTTTTTCTACTGATTAAGCCACTGCACATTAGCTCAGGTTGCTTTCGCCTGTGTGGGCTGGTTATCAGTAGGTATTTCTGCGTATAGCCCGGCCTCTGTGTATTTCCCAGCCCTTCCTGGAGCAGACGTTGCTTCTCCAATAGGTTTATTTTTAACTTAGTTAAAGAGTGTTTTGTACGTCTGCTCAGGGCCTGCAAACCGACGTGAATACTTCACCTAAAAATAGTTTGGAAGACGGAGCAGAAATATGGCCATTCAGGAGGAAGAAAACTACTACGGAAAACATGGTAACCTATTAATATTTGCTGAGATTTTTATTAGGTCAGTGTCTGAAATACTGAATATTGAATAATTATCTGGTCATAATGAACAGCCAAATAGTACATGATCCTGCTGGTTTTCCAAGAAAGCAATAAATAGCAAAATTATTTTTTAAGTAAAAACTTTTGCTGTCTATCTTAAGAGAATTGGTAAAAAATTAATAAATTAAACAACATATTTTAATATGTGATTATAATTCATATTCTGCAATAAACTCTATCTACACCTAATGTTACTTAAATGTGTCAGTTAGTTTGTTTCTATAGGGTATTTTGAATAACTAAAGGTGATTAGAAAATAAAACTAAATACATAAAATAAATACAACTTTTGCATTTTTAAATTGTTAGTTTTTTTTCCGTTTTAGACAAAGAAAATAAAATATAGTTCACATGGCCTATATAACAAATAAATATGAATTAACCAAAATAAATTTAAAGATAACATTTAAAAAAAAATATTAATAAATACAAAATAAATATATAATATTATATATAGGTTTACAACAATAATAGTAATATTTAGCACAATAAAAAGTGTGTGTGTATATATATATATATATATATATATATATATATATATATATAAATACATTTATAAATATATATATATATATATACATATATATATATATAATTATTATAAATATATATATATATATATATATATATATATATATATATATATATATTCTTATAGATATATGTTATACACAGTTGTGCTCAAAAGTTTTCATATCCTGGCAGAAATTGTGAAATTTGGGCATTTATTTTGAAAATATGACTGATCATGCAAAAAAAAATATTTTATTTTATGCCAGATTTTAAAAAAAATAAAAAATAATTCTAATGCTACATTAAAAAGATGATGAACGTCAGTGACAGTTACAAAATAATCCCGCTCCCCCTTGCAACTTCTTTATACAAGATAGATGTAGGGGTCAATAAAAAAGCAGCAATGTATGTAGGTGGTCAGATCAGCCGTAGGGCAATCAAATCACCTTTATATAAAATAGGACCTTTCCTGTTTCGTCCCCGCCTACAGTGGTGTGCAGCCAGGGGCATAGGAACTAGAGGGCATGGGGGAGATAAACTCCCCCCCCCCCCTTCTCCAGATTAATTGAACAAGGGAAACAAAAAAATAGCAAAATTGTAATTAATCATGCATTACCAGATTTGGCCACTAGAGCCACTATGGAGCAGTATGTCTTTCCCATGAATGCTTTGACCCATAATGTATATTTTATACATAGAAATATATATACATAATACTTGGCATATAGACATATATATAATATTATATATATATATATATATATATATATATATATATATATATATATATAAAACTTTTTAATTGTATTGCGTGTGGGTGGATGATTGGGGTCCAGGGGCATTGCACTGGGTGCACCGGCAGTAGATCCGCCCCTGATGCCTGTCCCAGAAAGTATAGTTGAATTGCATCACTCAGGCACACGTCCTTTTGTCTCCTTAAACTTTATCCACCCCAGGTTTGTTTTTTGCTTCTACGCCGATGCATGCAGCTGCCACTAGGTGGTGCAATGGTGGCTCGCCAAGACTTTGTTTAAGGTTTTGGGTTTAGGGTTCAGAGTTATGGTAGTGGTAGATGATAAGCTTTACCTAGTAAAGTAGTGGAGCGCTGTGTGCATCACTATTTTACGATGTAATGCTTCTCATCTGCCATTACCCTAACCCTACTGCAGGTTGCAGAGGTCTTTGCACATGCTGCACCCGCAGTAGCTCTGCCACTGACCAAGGGTGGCTTTACAAAAGGCAAATATCATGTTCTATTTCTTTTTATTTATGTGTAGCAATTTAGTAGATGGAAAATACATTTACAAAATCAAATTGGCTATGTCTAATCTGTCTAAAGCAATCATTAACTAGTTCAGCAAACCAATTATTTATTATTTGATATGTCAATATTGCCGTGGGATCTGGCAGAGAAAGGCTGAGTAATCTGGCTGGGCTGGTGTATGAGATAACGATTCATCCTATAAGACTGAGTGCAAAGTCTCTGGGTTAATAAGTTACCAACGTGAAAACTATGGCCCTCATTCAATTGCAATTTGGCCAATTGAATAGGGGTCTAAATAAGCACATAACATATTTTTTTAATGAAGTTTTTAGTTAGTAAACATCTATCCAAAAGCAAGGTTTCCACTAACTAAAAACTTATTTAAAAATAATATGCTATGTGCTTCTTTAGAGCCCTATTCAATTGGCCAAATCACAATTGAATGAGGGCCTATGTATTTAGAGCTGTATAAGCCACACTCCATGGGCCTCATTCAATTGCGATTTGGCCAATTGAATACGGCTCTATATAAGCACAGAGCATATTTTTTTTACAGAAGTTTTTAGTTAGTGAACTTCTATCCAAAAGCAAGGTCTTCACTAACTAAAGACTTCAGTAAAATAAATATGCTCTGTGCTTTTATAGAGCCCTATTCTATTGGCCAAATCGCAATTGAATGAGGCCCCATATTAGTGATATGAAATATTGCTGTATCTGCTTGTATACCAAACCCCCACAGTATTTCATATCACTAATATGGGGCCTCATTAGCAGATACAGCAATTATTTATTAAACCATCACCTTATTCAAAACTTAAATATAGATTATTATTTTAAAATATTACATTGTAAAATAAGCAAATGTTTTTTAGAATGTAAAAAATAATATTGCCTCTAATTTATTATTTGTAAATTGAATTTATATTGCTGTGGAATCTACCATTTTGGTTTCTGCTGATCAACTTCCTGAGGTATGCTCTTATGCTGAGATTTATATTGTAAAAACATTTTCATATAGAGTTATTCAGAAAAGTATATTTTAAATATATATTAACGGTGGTCTTATAACGGATCGTTGTATGAAGAAAAAATTGTATTTTAAACATAATTAGACAGGAAAAATGTCAGAAAGCTGGCTTTAAGCAGATCATAATAAGATTTAACATTTATGTTGGTTGCTGGAGGCATCCATGATACTTTGGTAAAGACTGTGCATCAGAGAGGTGTTTACATTTCTTCAGGAGCAGGACTTGCAGTTATCCTTGTAAGTTGCCTGCTCTTGAGCTGTTGCAGGAGAAGGCGATAGGCATCAAATACCAAAAAATCCAGTGATATCACAAATTAACCTGCCTTTTTTATCCCTTAACTGTTCACTATATAAGTACAAGGGATGTAAGCTACAGAACCTGCTGTAGACAGAGAAGATGGAATATTCTATACACAAGCAAAGCCTGCCAAAGTTAAAGGGATATGGAAGGATCCTGGATTTTACTAGGAATATAATATACCTATCTACTCACTTGTATGTACTTTATTTTACTAAGAAGTGCTTTTAAGCTCGGTTTTACTGCCTAAAATAAAAAACAAACAGTACCTGCTTGGGTCTGCCCAGTGCAGCTCACCATGACACAGACTCTGTTGTACTGGCCATTGTGTGTGTCTCATACTAACCAATCAGTGACCAACCTTTTAGCAACATGCTGCAAAATACTGCTGAGACGTAGTCCCTCATAGGCCAGGACACTACACGGTACATACAGCCCTACAGAGTCTGTGTCACATGACCTGGGCGGCCCCAAGCATGGACTATTTGTTTGATTTCAGGCAGTAAAAACAGAGCTTATAAGCACTTCTTCATAAAATAAAGTACATAAAAGTATAAATAGATACACAGGTATTTATATACCTCGTAAAATCCAGACACCTTCCATATTCATTTTAGATTTGTTAGATCTGTTCACGCCTTACATACCGATACTGTTGTTAGTTTCATTTGCATATCACTACCCAAAAACCTTTGCTACAATGAAAATACCGTAGAAAAAACAGACCTCCTGGCCTGTGTGAGACATGTAAGTGTGCTCAGAATGATATTTTATTTCCTTGTGTATTATCATTTTTATTATTATTATTATTATCATCATTTTTATCATTTATTTGTAACTCGCCAATATATTTTGTAGTGCTGTACATGGGTTAGGTACAAGGCAAAAACTATTTTAATACATTACCTCTGCTTGAACAATAATAATTCCAGTAGGAGTATTAAAAGGGACTCTGTCATCCCAACAGGATATTGGTTTCCTTTTAAAGAGCATTAGTATACATTGTACTAGTAGAATATCTCTACAGTGAATAGTGTTTGAATTATACACTTGATCTTATCCAAAAGTCTGGGAAGTGATCTTGAGTTCACTCCATCCCGTGTTAGATGAGCTGCATTGGGATATGAAGTGAGAGGCCAAGTTTATTCCATAATTATAATTATTTAGAATGTATGGTGGAAAAAATATCTAACACTTAAGAGCCCGCAATATTTTATAGGAGTCAGATAGCCTCTGCATAGAGATACATTATATGGTGGAAAAAATATTTAGGAGCCAGATTTTCCACTCCTGTGTGGAATTGGATAAAGATTGAAAATGCATTGTGGGCTAAATTGTTTGTGCCAGCCCAGTTTCCCACACTGCAATAACTGTATTTTTCTTAATTCTGAGCAGGATATAATTTTTTTAACTTCTTTTTAGACGTCCAAATATGGACACAAGTGTTTTTTCCCCACTGCTTGTAACAGACCTGATTATAGTATATATGTATAAACCTTTGTTGCTATGTATTTTAGATTATTTGTTCTATACATTATATCCTGCCTGGTGGGTGTGTATGATTAATAAACCACAAGGCCATTTGTCAATAGATATCTCTCCCTTTCCTGTAAATATCTCAGTACCTTTAACATACATAGTTAACATAGCTATGGAATTGCTCCTTGATAAGGTTCTGTAGGTCAAATTGGTGAAATATATCCCAATATCTCTCCCCTCCCTCTCCCTTTCCCCCTCCCTTTCTCTCTACCTTTCCCCCACTCTCTTCCTCCCCCATTTCTCTCTTCTGTCCCCGCTTCTCTCTCCCTCCCCCATTTATCTTCCTCCCCCATTTATCTTCCTACCCCATCTCTCTTCCTCCCCCTTTCCGTCACCGCCCCACCTCTCCCCTTCTCCTCCCCCATCTCTGTCCATCTCCCTTTGTCTCCCCCTCCCTTGCCCACTCCCCCATCTCTGTCCATCTCCCTCCCTCCCACTCCCTCATCTCTTTCCCTCCCTCTCCCTCCACAGACACATTAATTAGCTGTGTTAAAGTGTTAATTAGGATTACAGACTGTTTGTCTATCTCTCTGTAGTGGCCAAAATAAAGACCCTTGTTTTTATCTGGAAGTTAGACCCCTCTCCCACCCTACTGAGTCGCACATTAGCATACAGGAGCCACAAAGTCTATTCTAAATATTTCAGAAATTGCTTACAGTAGACAAAAAGATGCTTTTATAACGTATAGCCATTTTTATTGCTCTTTAAGAATAAATCAACATCCTGTTGGGGTTCCTTGAAGAATCTTAGTATTATTTGTATACAGAGATAAATACAAATTAAACATAGCAAAGCAAGGAGGGCCCTGCATTTGAGCCTCAAATCCAGTGTCCATGGTGATTTCCCCAAAGCACCTTGTGAGATTGAAACTCGCAGGCTTACAATCTAAAGGCATTGTATGTGGTAAAGGAGGGAGAGAGAGAGGTGAGAGTGTGTTAGGGTGGAAGGTGATACGCTACTTTAAAGAGATGTGTTTTTAGAGAGGTTTTGAATGTTTTGAGGCATGAGGATAATCTGGTGGAGCGAGGCAAGGAGTTCCAGAGAATATGGGGAGCACTTGAAAAGTCCTGAAGGCGAGAGTGAGAGGAGGTGACAAGAGTTGTGGAAAGAAGAAGGTCGTTAGCAGAACGAAGAGGGCGGGTGGGGGAGTATTTGGAGATGACACCAGAGATGTACGGGAATGCGCTATTGGTGAAGGCTTTGTAAGTTAGGGTCATGGTTTTAAATTTTATTATGGAGGCTAATGGAAGCCAGTGGAGTGATTGACAGACAGGTGCTGCCGACACTGAGCGTTGTGTACGGAAGATGAGTCTAGAAGAGGCACTCATAATGGATTGAAGTGGGGATAGTCTGCTGGTGGGTAGGCCAGCAAGAAGTGAGTTGCAGTAGTCGAGTCGAGAGATGATGAGAGAGTGTATTAAGATTTTTGTTGTGTCTTGCGTAAGATAGTGTTGAATTCTAGAAATGTTTTTTTTAGATGGAGAATACAAGATTTAGTTAGTGACTGTATGTGAGGGATGAAAGACAGGGCAGGGTCCAGTAGAACCCCAAGGCAACAGGCTTGGGAGATTGGGGTAATGATGTCATTGTTGACAGTGAGAGAGATTTGAGGAATTGACACTGTGGTAGAGGGAGGGACGATAAGGAGTTCAGATGGTGGGTGGACATCCAAGAGGATATACTAGAGAGGCAGTTGGAGACATGTGTTAGAAGAGAGGATGATAGATCTGGTGCTGAGAGGTAGATTTGGGTGTCATCTGCATAGAGAGGATACTGAAGCCCAAAAGAGTTTATAAGGGTACCAAGTGAGGATGAGGAGATGGAGAAGAGGGGGGGGGGCTAGGACTGATACTTGGGGTATGCCAACAGACAGGGGGTAAGGAGAAGAAGAGGTGTCAGAGAAGGAGACACTGAATGATCAATTTTGTAGGTATGATGAGAACCACGAGAGAGCAGTGTCTCGAATACCGAGGGAGGAGAGGATATGGAGTACAAGTGGATGGTCAACTGTGTCAAAAGAAGGAGAGAGATCTAGAAGGAGAATAGAAAAGTCACCTTAATTATTAGTTTATAAAGACACACCGACCTTAGGAAACGACAACAGCAACAGTAAAGAAAGAAAAATGGAGGAATATAAAAAAAAAGCATATAAGTTACAAAATATGAAGGTTATCTTTATTAGTTTGCTTTCGAAAAATATTTGCCCAATTACAAACAAAAATAACCACAGTGGCTCTCTAAGAAATAAAACAGATGAAAACTTAGCGCTTGTTTTTTCCTGTACAATTGTTTCTCTCCATATAGTACTAGTCATGATTGCAAGGCAGAATTCGGAGTGCTTTTGAAAATATCTTGTGGGCTGTTCAGAGTCATTATTATGACTATCTCCATAAACTACTTAAATTAATATTTTTTAATATAGTGCTTTCCCCCTTGAATGCAACCTTCAAAAACCTTTTGGGCTTTCTATTAACACTTACTTTTGTATTTTGCAGGTGAACCAAGAAAGTTTGATCCAAAGTTTAAAGGACCCATTGGGCAAAGGTAAGTTGTTTACTTTCAAAATATATGCTTTATTTAATTTAATAGGAAGCAACAACTGATCCATAAAATAAATGTATTATGTAAATCAATGATAATATGTACATCAGTAATATTATAGATACATATTTACAATGTGTAATGCATTAAAGGCATATCTAAGTTTTCTGGGTTATAAATGCATATGAGAAAAATCAGTATTGTATGCAAACATTTTTTTTGCATGAAAAAATACCAAAATAAACATTTACAAACTCATCCTGATGTTTGCTAAATATATTCAGTTTGCAAACTGAGGCTTTTGTTAGCTGACAACCCTGAAAATCTCTTAGATTAGCATAAAATTAATAGTTTGTTTTGCAAAGCAGCCTGGGATATGTAGTTTCTTTATCTCTATATCCTTGTGCTCTGATTCAGTTGTGAGCTCAGATCCCCCCTAACTATGTAATTCCTTCCAGTAGCAAGTACTTCCTTAGAAAGGTCAAATTCCATACCTAGCTGCATTTCCTCTGCATACTTTATGTAAGCTCCCTGGGGGTGTGCAAAGCTGGATTTTACTTTCCTGCCTATAACTTTGTAAGTACTGAACTTATCTATATAACACATATTTTTCTGATAATGATTCTTACCAAACATTTGAAACCCATGAAACGTATATATACATTTACCTTGTAATTGTCTATATTCTCTGAACAATACTCTTTTAACTTCAGTTACAAATCAAAAACTATATTTATTTATATTAAACCTTCGAAAACCTATCAATTCAGTTTTTTAGGAGAGCAAGTTATAAAAATTACATTTCAATGGCCCTTTAAAGAATGCTGTGCGGACCTCATTATATTTAGACAGGCCTAGTAAATACAGTGAAAGCTGCTACCAGCTGCAAACCTTCACAGTAAGATTCAGTAAATCTATTTTGTATTCCTTTTGATTTCTGCCATAACATCTTAATAGCTCTGTTTAGTACATGGGCAGAAAACCTACACAGACAGATGTTTCCACCACTTTGGTGCTGGCTGTGTTTATATTGCAGATGGGGGAAAGAATTCATGGTTAGAAAAATAAGGCGCCCAAATCATGCACTATACATAGAAGGTGTAGAAATATCTGTTTGAGACAGGCCCTGTGTGTGACCACATGATTATCCAGCGGGCAGTTCTGCCATTGCACAGAGATCTTGTATACAATAGTCCATTCATAAAATATAACTCAAGTTCTTCTTTTAAAGCACATAAAAAAAAAGTAAATCAATTTAACAAGTGTTTTTAAAAGTTATTGTGGCTTAAAGAAAGTCATCATTATAATCATCTAAATCAGTGCTTCCCAAACCGGTCCTCAAGGACCACCAACAGGCCAGAATTTGTGGATTCCCCAGCCTATGTGCTGTTATGTTGACTAACAATTTAATCATGGCTTAAGGGAAGCCATGTTTGATATGGCTATGGATTGCAAGAGAAAAGCCTTTGTGGGCATGTTCTTGCCAAGGTTCCCAGAATGCAATATAATAACTGTATTTCTCTGAATCCTGGGCCCAAAACAAGTTTTTTTAACTTGTTTTAGACATTAAAATGTGAACACAAATGTTCTATTTATTTGCTATCATTTTGATGGAAACACCTGATCTAAATAACCTGACCATTGAACTCTGGATTCCTTTTTTACATTTACCAAAATCTATTCTATCACATATTATAATTGTCCAACTGCGAGTTGTTGTCACGCTGTTTGCGTGGTCCGTACGACATAGCGATGAGCGCTGCAGCATGGGGAACATCCAGGACGTCTGTGAGTGAGGTGGAATGCGAATTAAACTCGATTTAGACGATTTTCGCAAATCGAAAATC
The DNA here is from genome assembly GCA_027410445.1 of Discoglossus pictus. Classification (NCBI taxonomy): domain Eukaryota; kingdom Metazoa; phylum Chordata; class Amphibia; order Anura; family Alytidae; genus Discoglossus; species Discoglossus pictus. The sequence continues at coordinate 176,322,736 of CM050170.1, read as the reverse complement.
GCCTAGGCGAGAGAAAAAATGGCCAGAACCCTAAAGACGCAAAACACCACCAAGCACATACGGCTTTTCAAAAAAGCCGTACGAGGTACAAGATACACTCTTACCAAGGACGCTACATCATCCACACACATTCATCTGCGGCTGTTAAAATCGTAACTCCGACCCATCTAAGCCTTTGATCTTCCAAGACCATAAATGTTACAATCGCAAATCACTATTCAATTGCCACAATTCCTCAAGCCCGCAGTTGCCTTCAAACCTGTAAGACAGCCTTTAGAATAAATTGCACAACAGTCTCAAGCCCGCAAATCTGCAATAAAAAAACTATATATTTTACCCTTTTATTTTCATGTTATATTGATCACAGGAATCAAGGAGTTAATACGTATCAGGCCACCCACATGGACTAGAACATTTCCTTCATTCATTTTTATTATTTTGTACATTGCCGGATTGCGAGTCTGGTCGCATATCGGACTTCTAATTGATTGTGGTTTAACTTCAATGTTTACTGACGTAATGATGACGGTCTCATTTACTATTGGCTGTTTCTAATTCGGTGGTTACGGCCTTGCTTAATTGATCATGGTCGTGCTCTGAAATGCTACTTACATGTGCATGGTTTACGGTTTAGACTTTCGCCAGGTAGTTGCAGGCTTTTTCAATTGAATTAGTTTTCATTAAAAGTAAACAAAAAAAAAAAAATCTAGAGTTCAGTGGTCTTTTTTAAATCTGATAAGGGAGAGTGTAGTCCCATATTTTTATTGAGGTATGGAAAAACACTAGAAATTATAATGGACAGCATTTTTTCATAAAAATAAAGACAACTTTTAAATGTGCTGCAGTTCTGGTATGCCAGCCTAGATAATCCTCCCCCCTGGGTGGCTCCACACCACACACAGTAGTTCATTCAGGGGGTGGAGAGATCTGGAGTTTATACAGCGACTGAAATATAATATATATATATATATATATATATATATATAATTTTTTTTGATATGCACAGTAAAAGTTTAATAAAAGTTATTTTTTCTTACCAAGCCCTACCTAACTATTCTATAGAGAGTCCTACATAAGACCATTAAAGCAGTCCTTTAATAAGGTACCACGTTATCTTTAAAAACCTTGCCTCAGACCTTTTTGGGCGCCAGTGCACTAGACATTATCATTGCTGGATATAAAGTGCTGGACACAGGCTGCAATTGGCATGGCAATAAGCTTTGATGACTCATAAGGACCAATCCGACCATTTCCCAGTGACAAGCTTTTGTTCAAAAACAACATTCAATCTGTCTAATTTGCTTTATCTGCCAAAGTGGTGGGATTCTGCAAAGCAGACAGATGCCATAATTAAAACGAATCAGGAAGAATTCCAAAAATGTATCTATTTGAACATTTTTCCATTGCAACAATCATGCCCCCACATTCTGTACAGCGTTACAACGACATTGGCTCTTTCATTAAACTGTGCCTCCAGATGTGATTCACAATATTCGCACAATAACTAACAGCAGAATCTGATATTTTGACAAAACCTCCCATTCTAAAGCACTTTGCAATTATATTTTCTACAGGCAAATGAGTTATGTTAAAATCCCAATAACACAGAACAGCTTGGTAATGTACATTAAGCTACTTCAGAGAAATAAATTCATATTTTATGTTGTGTACAGAACAGTGTGGACCTAAACTTCATGATGTAACGTACAGCACTGTTTATTATATGGTTTACCGATGTTCCCAGTCTGGAATACAAATATATAAACATATTGATTCTAATAATCAGATAAACAGACCAGGCTAGGGCTTTGACCGAATTATGTCAAGGAAAACCGTAAAGTTTCTTTCTAAATTATTTTCCTGTGAAAACTAATCAGACTTTTAAAAATTTAGAATTTAGATTTTTGACTCTCTCTCTCTTAATATATATATATATATATATATATATATATATATATATATATATATATATATATATATATATTATTTATTTATATATGTGTATGTATGTATATTTGCCAGACAAATTATCAGCCCATAATTTTAGTGGTAGGTGTATTTTAACAGTGAGAGACAGAATAACAGAAAAAAGAAAAAAAAAGAAAAACTCCTATAAAAAAAGGTATAAATTGATTTGCAGGTCAGTGAGGGAAATAAGTGCTTGATCCTCTATCAATCAGCAAGATTTCTGGCTCCCAGGTGTCTTTTATACAGGCAATAAGCTGAGATTAGGGGCAGTCTCTTAAAGGGAGTGCTCTTAATCTCTGCTCGTTACCTGTATAAAAGACACCTGTACATAGAAGCAATCAATCAGATTCCAAATTCTCCACCATGGCCAAGACCAAAGAGCTGTCCAAGGATGTCAGGGACAATATTGTAGCTACAAGACCATCGCCAAGCAGCTTGGTGAGAAGGTGACAACAGTTGGTGCGATTATTCGCATATGGAAGAAACACAAAATAACTGTTAGTCCCCCTCGGTCTGGTGCTTCATGCAATATCTCACCTTGTGGAGTTTCAATGATCATGAGAACAGTGAGAAATCAGCCCAGAACTACACAGGAGCACCTTGCTAAAGATCTGAAGGCAGCTGGGACCATAGTCACCAAGAAAACACTTGGTAACACACTACGCCGTGAAGGACCGAAATCCTGCAGCGCCCACGAGGTCCCCCTGCTCAAGAAAGCACATGTATAGGCCCGTCTGAAGTTTGCCAATGAACATCTGAATGATTCAGAGGATACCTGGGTGAAAGTGTTGCGGTCAGATGAGACCAAAATTTAGCTCTTTGGCATCAACTCAACTAACCATGTTTCGACGAGGAGGAATGCTGCATATAAACCCCAAGAACACCATCCCCACCGTCAAACAAGGAGGTGGAAACATTATGCTTTGGGGGTGTTTTTCTGCTAAGGGGAAAAGATAACTGCACCGCATCAATAGGACGATGGACGGGGCCATGTACCGTCAAATCTTGGGCGAGAACCTCCTTCCCTCCGCCAGCGCATTGAAAATGGGTCATGGATGGGTATTCCAGCATGACAATGACCCAAAGCACACAGCCAAGGCAAAAAAGGAGTGGCTCAAGAAGAAGCACATTAAGGTCATGGAGTGGCCTAGCCAGTCTCCAGACCTTAATCCCATAAAAAATCTGTGGAGGGAGCTGAAGGTTTGAGTTGCCAAACCTCAGCCTCAAACCTTAATGACTTGGAGAGGATCTGCAAAGAGGATTGGGACAAAATCCCTCCTGAGATGTGTGCAAACCTGGTGGCCAACTACAAGAAACCTCTGACCTCTTTGATTGCCAACATGGGTTTTGTCACCAAGTACTATCAAATACCTTTTTCCCTCATTGACCTGCAAATCAATTTATAACATTTGTGACATGCGTTTTTCTTGGGTTTTTATTTGTTATTCTGTCTCTTACTGTTAAAATACACCTACCATTAAAATTATAGACTCATTATTTCTTTGTCTGTGGACAAACGTACAGGGGAGGGGGAATAGACACAGGGAAGGGGGGAAAGACACAGGGGAGGGGGGAAGAGACACAGGGGAGGGAAAGGGGGGAAGAGACACAGGGGAGGGGGGAAAACACAGGAGGGAAAGAGACACAGGGGAGGTGGGAAGATACACAGGGGAGAGAGGGGGTAAAAACACAGGGGAGGAAGGAGACACAAGGGAGGGAGAGGAGGGGGGAAAGGAGACACAAGGGAGGGGGAGGAGGGGGCAAAAGAGACACAAGAGAGGAGGTAGACAGGGGGAGAGACTCGCAATGAGCACCAAAGGCGCTCATTGTGAGGCCCCTAATGAGCGCCAAAGGCGCACATCGCGAGGCCAGTGATGAGCGCTAAAGGTGCTCATCGCAAGGCTCGTGATAAGCGCCAAAGGCAAGTAAAGGGGGAGAGTCTCCCATTGAGTGGCAAACAGCATTGCCAGGCTTCACTTTTTATTGCCGTCATATTTGACGGGCAAGACGCTAGTATATATATTGTAAGTTAAAACTAAGCTTTAGGGTAGAAATAATTGGGTATGTCTGTAAATACATAAATGAATAGCCTAACCAGAGATAAAAGGTTCAGAAACAAACTTTCTGATGTATTAGTAGTATATATACGTTGCTGGTGATTTTTTCTTCTTCTTGGTCACTATCAATTCACCATAGATATAAAGACTTCTGTAAGGTAGTAGAGTTAAATGACATTGCAGATTCACTGTTGTAGTCTCCTTACTCTCTACTAGTACCTACTAGTCTACTTATTCTTGTAGATCAATGACATTCATCATGGGTGAGCTTTTCCTCAGTTCAGGTCTTTTCTGGGTCCATTGTAGGATATCACCCTTGCAGTAGTTTGGTAATCCTTCTGGAGTCTATTTTCTCACTTTAGTTTTCTATTTTTCACAAATAGGATGAGAGAATGACTTTGTGTTAAAACATTTTTATATAAATTGATAATAGTACATAAAAACTTACATTTAAGCTTGATACACAATGTACCTTCTGGTAAGATGAGATATCATAGTCCTTTCTCACGCGGGTGGTCTGCCTCTGTCTGCACTTAGCACTCCATGAGCCGCAGGTCAGTCCCAGCAATTTGGACGTCACACCTACAATTTGTTGCTCACTCAATGCGTTTTGCTGTTGCTTCTAGATTCCAATGCCGCTATAACAATGTGCCGTTGTGTGTAATGAGGCTACAACATCAGACATACTGCAGGTCTGAGTGTGGTTATATAGCTTCTTACACTCTCAGTCATGGCAAGCGATAGCCGAATGCTGAAATATTTGAGTAGACTGTAAGAGATCTTTGATTCAAATCTTTCTATCCTCTCTTTTTTTTTAGATTATGGAGATTCAAAAAATAAGAAAATATATATTTTCCTAACAGTGGCAGAGCTAGTGAATGGAGAGCCCCAGTGTAAAAAAATGTGCCCTCCCCACTCCCAACTTCTATATACAAGGAGCTCATAGGTGTCAGTAAAATCCCAAATATAAATGTAAGTGGCCAGACCACCCCTAGTGTGATCAGATTAACTTTTCTATAAAAGTAATAATATGTCCCTAGCCCTTAATAAGTTAAATGTCCCCCTTTACTGCTACCCCTAACCAGTTGTTGTCACTGTTTCCTAATGTTCCTGCTACCCTAGTTTGTGGTGCATTTTCAAGACATCCGCCCCAGTGAGTACTCTTGCAAGATTCACAACATTGCAAACTGATAATCAGCACTTCTTGTTATTGTCCTGTTTGTTCCATATAGAAAACTAGCTAAAATCATGATAATTTATTTTTTATGCATTTAAATATTTTCTCAACGCTTATGCAGTGTTTGGTTCCTTGCTGTTACCTTCCTGATAACTGTCAAATGGTTTATTTTCTGTACAAGTTAAAAAAATGTTCAGTAAAATATCAATCCACTTTCCTTTGGCTTTGGAGAAGAGATCTTAGGCTATAAAGTCCGGCTGCAAATTTGGAGAGCTTGACATATTGAGTCAGTGATGATGCTGTAAAATGGACACAGAAATATTAAATAATAATGCATTTTGATTACCAGGTATTTACAACCTTATTAAATTGCGACTCGGCCAATTGAATAGGGCTCTATTTAAGCACAGAGCATTCCCTAACTAAATCCTTTTCAATTGGCCGAATCGCAATTTAATAAGGCTGTTACTGTCTTTGTTCTGAAATCTGAATCAAGCTGCAGAATCAACAATCCCCCCCCCTCCATTCTTTCACACTTGATTAAGACCGCACTCTCCCTCAGTCTCCAAGCCACCGGGACACCTCAAAGATACCTACAGATGATAAGTCATCTTACTGCACTCCATTCATAGATCATCATCTTTGCAGATCATCCATCATCTCATGGCACTTACAGATTATACAACCATTGCAGATCATCCACCTTCTCTCTGCAACCCTATACCGATCACTGTTTTCTGCTAATTTCTGGAAATCCTAATAGATCGTCTCCCCATATAGATTATTTGCATTCTCCCAGCACCCTTTTTGCAGCTAATTCACCCTATCCCTGCTACATACAGTGATCATCCATCCTCTCCTTGGTACCTTCTTAGGTAGTCACCCCTTACTAGTCATCCACCCTCTTCCTGAATACCTAGTAGTCCATAACCCCTTATAGATCATCTACATTTCCCCAGCACCACATAGCAGTCATCACTATAAACATCATCTCTCTGCTTGAATACTGATCATCACTCCTCTCCCTTCTCCCCCTATAGATCAGCACTCTTTATAGATCACCCACCCTCTCCCTGCATCCACTTATATATCACCACCCTACCTCAGTGTGACAGATATTGTAACACATTTGTCGAAAAATCAAAATACAATCTGCATGTAGCACGTTTCTCATTGACTGGTTGTGTGATCGATAAGGTTTGATTTTTCTCGTTTGCTTCAGAGTTTCCTAAGACGTCAATATTAAGCCTGTGTAATTACTTATTGTTATTTTCTATCTCATTGATTCTACTAAAACTTAAACATGTTTGTTTCTTCTTTTAAATGCCAATACATTAAATAAATCAAAATGCAAAACATAACTTTGACCTAATACATTACAATGCAAATCATTTGCCTACTGTATAGTTCATATACTATTTGAGTTTTAGTTTGTACCATAACAGTAATTGTGAGTTAAATTAGAATGATACACATTTTAGTACAGACGTTCCAACTTAGCTTGCAGTGTGTATTAAAATACAAATGATCGGTAGAATGGAGTATGAACTTAGGAAATATGCATTTGATCCTGTCATGGAGCAGTCAGCTGGTCCCACAAGGTTAGGATACTGCACAGTAGACTCGAGCTCTAGGCGAGTCCTCTTCCTTGGCACACAGGATTCACAGTAGTGATAACTTACACAGTCCCTATATGGGGCTAGTATACTCTTTCCTCCACAATAAAGTCACATATACAGTCAGGTCCATAAATATTGGGACATTAACACAATTCTAAACTTTTTGGCTCTATACACCACCACAATGGATTTGAAATGAAACTAACAAGATGTGCTTTAACTGCAGACTTTCAGCTTTAATTTGAGGGTATTTACATCCAAATCAGGTGAACGGTGTAGGAATTACAACAGTTTGTATATGTGCCTCCCACTTTTTAAGGGACCAAAAGTAATGGGACAATTGGCTGCTCAGCTGTTCCATGGCCAGGTGTGTGTTATTTCCTCATTATCCCATTTACAAAGAGCAGATACAAGCTCCAGTGTTCATTTCAAGTGTGCTATTTGCATTTGTTGCTGTTAACTCTCAATATGAGATCCAAAGAGCTGTCACTATCAGTGAAGCAAGCCATCATTAGGCTGAATAAACAAAACAAACCCATCAGAGAGATAGCAAAAACATTAGGTGTGGCCAAATCAACTGTTTGGAACATACTTAAAAAGAAAGAACGCACAGGTGAGCTCAGCAATACCAAAAGACCCGGAAGACCACGGAAAACAACTGTGGTGGATGACCGAAGAATTATTTCCCTGGTGAAGAAAACACCCTTCACAACAGTTGGCCAGATCAAGAACACTCTCCAGGAGGTAGGTGTATGTGTGTCAAAGTCAACAATCAAGAGAAGACTTCACCAGAGTAAATACAGAGGGTTCAACACAAGATGTAAACCATTGGTGAGCCTCAAAAACAGGAAGGCCAGATTAGAGTTTTCCAAACAACACCTAAAAAAGCCTTCACAGTTCTGGAACAACAACCTATGGACAGATGAGACTAAGATCAACTTGTACCAGAGTGATCGGAAGAGAAGAGTATGGAGAAGGAAAAGAACTGCCCATGATCCAAAGCATACCACCTCATCAGTGAAGCATGGTGGTGGTAGTGTCATAGCGTGGGCATGTATGGCTGCCAATGGAACTGGTTCTCTTGTATTTATTGATGATGTGACTGCTGACAAAAGCAGCAGGATGAATTCTGAAGTGTTTCGGCCAATATTATCTGCTCATATTCAGCCAAATGCTTCAGAACTCATTGGACGGCGCTTCACAGTGCAAATGGACAATGACCCGAAGCATACTGCAAAAGCAACCAAAGAGTTTTTTAAGGGAAAGAAGTGGAATGTTATGCAATGGCCAAGTCAATCACCTGATCTGAATCCGATTGAGCATGCATTTCACTTGCTGAAGACAAAACTGAATGGAAAATGCCCCAAGAACAAGCAGGAGCTGAAGACAGTTGCAATAGAGGTCTGGCAGAGCATCACCAGGGATGAAACCCAGCGTCTAGTGATGTCTATGCGTTCCAGACTTCAGGCTGTAATTGACTGCAAAGGATTTGCAACCAAGTATTAAAAAGTGAAAGTTTGTTTTATGACTGTTAATCTGTCCCATTACTTTTGGTCCCTTAAAAAGTGGGAGGCACATATACAAACTGTTGTAATTCCTACACCGTTCACCTGATTTGGATGTAAATACCCTCAAATTAAAGCTGAAAGTATGCAGTTAAAGCACATCTTGTTCGTTTCATTTTAAATCCATTGTGGTGGTGTATAGAGCCAAAAAGATTAGAATTATGTCGATGTCCCAATATTTATGGACCTGACTGTACAACTCATACGTATCTGCAATAGGGCAAAACACTTTGTTTTTATACAGAGCTACACAAAGAAATATGTTAATATTTAACATAATTGTAAATACATTGAGAAAAATCAACTAGCCAGTTTTGGAATTCAAATTTTCCACCCTCTGACCTCTCAGCCAATCCCTGGGGGGGGGGGGGGGGGGCAGTATAAGGCATGCCATTGGGGTTTGGGCTTTGTCTGGAATCATTCATTGAACACTCACAAAAATAAGCAGAATTTAAAAACCATATCTAAACCTACCCACAGACATAATGTTAATTTCAAAGGCACAATTTGTTAGGGAGAGCAGAACGAAGTAAATGTGGTCAAGATCCCCACACCAGGGTTAGAATGGTAGCACCCTATGATCTCGGTGAATCCTCCTACCTGAAGGACTCTACCTATGTAGAAGACCTATTTCTGACTAAATAGCCCTACTGCTCACAGTATTAAAGTAGTGAGTCACACACTCTCCCATACAAAACAATTATTATTTACAATATGGTAGGTGAGAAAACGACCACCTTACATTTGGCTGTTGGTAGGACAAGAGGGATTAATTTTTTTTTTTAATTCGACAAAAACTAGATTCTATATGTTAGAGCTATAGCAATTTGCATTAATTATATTGTTATTTAACCAGCTAGATACATAATAATGAAGCTAGACAGCTCCCTTTTCCCATCTATATCTCAGCTAGACAGTACAATAATATTGCAACCGCTCTTTATATGCATATGAAACTCCTAAGTGGCTATAATCACGCCTTCGTTGGGCATTGCATATAAATAAGACTATACATATTAACATGACCATTTACTTAGCTGGGAAAGAGTGAGATTGAATTTCTCCAGGAAATGTAATAGCCAGAAGTCACAGTCTGAATATCCTCTATATTGGAGTGAAAAACAAGAATAACCAAGTTTTGGTTACTGGAAAACTACAACAAAAGTATTTTGCTTGTTACCTTCTAAACCCAGGAATTATAAGTGAACCAATGGCTGGAGAGCCTAAATATTGTGCTAAATACCATGAGGCTAGCTAGCATGGTTCCATGTGATTTTGGGGTAAGGGCTGCTTGACTGGCTACATGACTACTAGGGGTCACATAGCTTGTCTTGGACGTCACATTATCTAGGGGTGCTGAGTAGTTGTAATGAATAGGTGTTCTACTCTTGCTCCTGGCTTTCCAAATCCAAGAAAACTCCTTTGGACTAGTACTGGACCATTGACTGACCACTTGGCTTCTATTAGAGATGGTCAAATGTTCAGTAGTTAGTGTGACTCATTCAAACTGTTCAAAAAAACATTCAATCAAGTTTGTCTACACCGAAGCTTGTTGTGAAAAGTCTTTCGAGTTGAATAGGTGTGGAAAAATAAGCAAATTCTGTTAATTTCCGACACTGTATCAACTGTGTTTTGGCTACAGTCCTTAACCACTGTTAGCCCTTGTGGTTGCCCACAACAATGTACACATTGGTTAATAAGACAAGTAATTAATCTAGTTCCCACTCTGAGCACCTTTGGCACCTGACCACCTCCACTCCAGACTGTCTGAGCTACCACTCTTGGTCGGTGGAGGCCAGAATGCCACTATCAGTCATAATTTTCCCATAGAGGTGAATAAGAAGAAGCTCAGGGAAGGTTGTAGTGCAGTCCATCACATCTCAATATGCATAATAGTCCAGGGCAAAAGGTTTAACTGTCCATGGGGTCCCTAGAGCGGGCACAGGCTGGAGTATGGTCCTGCCTGAGGGAAGGAAGGCCAGCAGGGTGAGCATGAATTAACCATGGGCTGGCAAGGTGGGAGCAAGACTCCATAGTCCTTAGGGAGAGATGTGCTGGTATAGAGAGTGGGAGTGCAAGGTATTGGCGAGGTATAACTCTTAACAGGCAAGGTATGGTAGATTGAGGGGTTTGTGTCCCTAATTCCTAACCAAAACTGTAACCAGCCCAAGTTACTTGTTGCATCAATCTATGCAAAAATGGCAAGTAATACCCCACATAATGCTATCCCGCGCAGTGCTGTTTTGCTATAGCTCTGTTTCCGGGGCCAGACCCCGAACAGCGCTAAATCTTGCGATGTCACACTGCGGGCATTTAAAACCCCTTTTTTCGTAATAGCGCTGTTCAATGCTATGGTGACATAATGCCTCTTTTAGCGCGGTTTTCGCATTGCGCTCCTGCATGCAGGAACGCATATTCCGCACTATACGGGGTATGCCTGATGCATGTATGTTAAAAATAACTGAAGATAATAACTGAAGATAATTGTTTTATTATAATAATAGTAATATTGTATTTATATTATTATTATTATTATTATTGATTCACCCATAATATATTTGACATATAAATTATCATGCTTTTTTTTAATTAGGAAATATTTCTAATAATGTATACATAATATGTTTATTGACTTAAATCTCCTTTGTTTATCTGATTCAAAACAACCAAGAAAACGGCTACTTCGAGTTAAACTTAAAGGGACATGGAAGAGAATTTTTTTTCATTCATTAAAAAAAATGCTTTATACATTACCAAAGTTGTGTTTTGCATGCAAAAGTATTAAGTAAAAACAGTTTAAACTTCATTGGAACTAACAGGAAATTCACAGAGCATATGTACTTCTATAGATTTAATTGGCAGACTGTCTCGTACGACATGACGACCTTCGCGCGCTCGACATCAGAGCGCCGTCATCAGAGCGCAGTTCTCTGCGCTCTGATGATGCTCTGCGCTCCAGCCTGCCAAGAGGCTGCCAAGGCTAAGGTAAGGGGCTATATATTTGTGTGGCAGTTGGGCTGGCATGTGTAACATCCGTACCTTAGCCTTGGCAGCCTCCAGTAAATATGAGACGGGGGCATCTGTAGCAGATGGGATGCAGGCTGGCATTCTATTTATCCTACCCTGAACTGCTGGCTGGAGCGCAGAGCTCTGCGCCCTGATGAAGGCACAAAGACGTGCTTATTGGCTGACTGGAACAAGCCCCCTAGATGACTTGAAGATTTGTTTCTGCTTTAAAAGCATAATTTGCAGTAAGTACCCTCTTACAAATGCAACAAAGAAAAAATGCTTTCTGTGTCCCTTTAATGTAAGGATTTATTTTGGAATCGGAAGTCTTGTGATAATATCTAATAATTTTTACTGAGATGCTCTCAGTTACAGGCTCTGCTCAGAATTGAATTCTTGTCTAGCAGGCAACATTACTTCACCAGAGAATGATAGAAAGGACAATTTCAATATGTTAATACTGTAGGATGTTTAGCTTGTGTGACATGATCCATTTTGGCCTGAGGGTAATTAAAAGTGGACCGGACATCTGAAAACTGCAAAGCTGACATGCTGAGTCATTTTCAACTATCTAATATTGCAGATGAGAAATTATATATATATATATATATGTATATAGTTATATACATATTGTTGTTACTAAATTATTTATCCATTTTTGTATTTTTGTCTTCTAATTCCTTGCTACAAGGGTGTTTCTACAATCATATTTATGTATATATACACTACATTTCACTGTATGGATTGTTTCTCTCTCTTTCTTCCAGTGTTCTTTAGTGGTCCCCTCAGATATCCTTTAAGTTTATAATCAGATCTGACTCAACCTCTGTTCTGTTGTCAGTGTTTGCTTTGTATGACTAATACAGTGTGACTGTGTGAAACACTTAGTGCCATATTTACAATGTACTCTACTGCATAATTAGAAATGATTATGGCAGAATGTTTTTGGAAAATTATGAAATAGCCTTTAATAGTATACCTATTATACACAATCCTGGCCATCTGCTTTGCTGCTTATAAGACCATCTTGATCCGTCTTGTTGGGTGAAAAGTAACCTTCCATATAGAACCAATTCAACTGTTCTCAGAGGCATATTTAGGTTTTATGCTGCCCAAGCTCAGTCCCCCGCACTCCCCCCACAATCCAGTTACTGATCCTCCTCTTGCCATATCACAATCATAAATTTACCATATATATGAACAGAAAATCAAAAGTGTGTATGTTTCTATGTAGGTATAGAATAAGTGCCAGCTACACTTACAGGCAGAATAATCACTCATGTTGTTTAGTCATTCAGTTGTGTCCGACTCTCCATGACCCTATGGACTGCAGCATACCAGACATATCTGTCAGCAGCTGCCCCTCAGAGCTCCCTCAAGCTCATGTTCATTGCTTCAATGATCTCACATATCGATCTCCGCCTCTGCCTCCTCCTTCTTTGTGTGTCTTTAATCATTCGCCGAGTCTTCTTTAGGGAATCCTGTCTTCTTGTCATATGGCAAAAAAAAAAGAAAACGAAGAGCTTTAGCTGTTTTATCAATCCTTCCAGTGAACAGTTTGCCTTGATTCCTGTAGTATTAATTAATTAGATCTTCTTGCAGTCCAAGCAGCTTTCTTCAGCACCACAATTCAAAGGCATCAATTCTCAACCTTCTTTATGGTCCAGCTCTTGCATCCTTATGTTACTACTGGAAATCCCATTGTTCTAACTATGCAGACCTTTGTATATATGGTGTACTTTACTTTTTAATTGCTTGTCCAGACTTGCCATAGTTTTGCTCCTCCAAAGCAAACTTTTTTTTAATTTCATGGCTACGTTCACCATCTAAAGAGATCTTGGAGCCCAGGAAAATAAAATCTGTCACTGCCTCCACTTTTATTCCCTTCCCTCTGTTTGCCAGGAACTGAGGTTTTGCTTTGTCATTATCTTCATCTTTTTAACGATGAGTAGCAGGCCAGCTTTTGCACTCTCTTCTTTCATCCTCATCATTAGGTCCTTTAGTGCCTCCTCACTTTCAGCCATCAGAGTAGTATCATCCACGTATCTGAGGTTGTTGATATTTCTTCCAGTAATATTGATTCCGGTTTTGGATTTATCCAGTCCAGCCTTACACATGATGTACTCTGCATATAAGTTGAATAAATAAGGTGACAATGTACAACATTGTCGCACTACTTTCCCAATCTTGAACCATTCTGTTGTCCCATGTTTGGTTCTGACAGTAGCTTCTTGGTCCACATACAGCTTCCTCAGGAGGAGAATGAGATGATCTGGTACCCCATTCTCTTTAAGAACTTGCCACATTTTGTTGTGATCCACACAGTCAAAGTCTTTAGAATAGTCTATGAAGCAGAAGTATGTGCTTTTTTGGAACTCTCTTGCTTTCTCTATTATTCAGCGGACATTGGCAATTTGATCTCTTGTGTCTCTGACTCTGCAGAACCCGTCTTGCAGATCTGGCAGATTTCTGTCCATATATTATTGGAGTCAAGCTTGTAGGATCCTAAGCATTACCTTGCTGGCATGTGACATTAGTGAAATTGTTTGTTAATTGCAGCACTCTTTGGCATCACCTTTTGAGATTGGCTGACCTTTTTGTTGAGTTTTCCAAATTTGTTGGCATAAGGCAAGCAACACTTTTAAAGCATCATCTTGTAGAATTTTGAACAGTTCGGCTGAGATTCCATCAACTCCAGCAGCCTTGTTATCAGCAAGACATCCTAGAGTCCATCTCACTTCACTCTTCAAGATGTCTGGCTCCAGTTGAATGGGCAAACTATTGAGGTCAGCACTGCTGTTTATATTTTTCCTGTATAGATCTTCTTCTGTTAAGTCTCTGTCATTTTAGTCTTTTATAACACCTGATTTTGCATGAAAGATTTAATAAAAGAACAGAAATAAACTAGATATACATTGAATTTGATTTATTTTCTATACACATACAACAATTTATTGTACATTTAATGTATATTTTTGGTATATATATATATATATATATATATATATATATATATATATATATATATATATATATATACAAAATGTCATATAAAAATATACCTCACTTAACGCTACCACTTTCAGCACTGATTCTCTATAACAGTGTTTTTCCTACCGGACCCCCCTTTTAACGCTCCAATTCATTTTAACAATGTTTTTTTCTCCAAAGAAAACAGAATCCAGAAGTTTCAACATCAATAATTTAAAGTTTCTGTTTCTGCTAATGTTCAGTTATGTTCAGTTGTGTTAGTGTTATGTTTACTGTTTCTTTGAAGTTCATATAAAACTTCAATTGAAATTGGTGTTTTTTTCATATTTACCACAATCCCTATCTTCCCCATGTTAAACTGCCCCGTTCAGAGCTGTTTCGCGTAACACTCCTATTGCCTGGAACCTATCTACAGCGTTAAATGGGGTATTCCTGTAGTTGAGGCTGCATTTTTATGCAAATGAGTGACTCCTGAATACTAACTAACTTCTTTGATGCACTAATTATAGTCTGCTTATCTATTTCTGTGGTGGCAAAATATGAATCCCTAAGGTGGTTGTGCAGTTAAATCACCTCCTCCACCTTTATTAATTACTCCTAGCTGCAAATTAGCATACTGTATTGACCCATTCATTAGCATAAACAATGGCTAGTACAATCTTTAGTCGTTTTTTGCTGCTTTTTATGATTATCCCAGCATCAAATGAGCATTTATTTATGATTGGACTTTGGTGTCCTTTAATAAAGACAATAATTTCACAGTACATAACACTATTTAACCTATTTACCTATCTACTTCAAACTTTGATGAATATGTGTTGGAGATGGATGGAGATATTTTGACTTAGAAGGACTTTATCACTTGAATAATATGTTTGTTTCCTCTTCAAGAGTGTAAAGATCTTGCTATATATTGCATTAGCTTTTTTCTCTAACGTAAATCATTTCTGAGATATAGTTATAATGTAATGTATAGATGTAATGTTTTTTTATGAATAACTTAATTTGGGGTGGGGGGGTGGGGGGCAGGATCCCTTCAGTTGCCCTGCGGTAGAATTCTTACCCACCTCTGCTGTAAGACTGTTCATAGTATTCACCACAATTTATGTTAAGCAAATTCTGAACCCCGGGTTCTTCTTCTGATTAAAGGTACATGCAAGTGAGCTGGGTTATGAATGCATTCGATAGAGTAGAATTAGTAGTGTATGAAAACGTGTGTTATATAAAAAAGTGCAGTATACTTACAAAGTTATTTGCACAAAAGTCAAATCCAGCTGTTCACACCCACAGGACACTTACATAAGCCTGGTACACAAAGAAAATTCAGCAGGGTACATATTTTGACCTTTCTGGTACAGAGCACAGGAAGTAACTCTTGCAGTACTTGTACAGAACACACCAGAAGCCACTGAGGTGAAGAACGATACAAAGTATTATCCTGATTCTGAATTTGAATGTTATGCTAATTGAGGTGGAGTTTTCTAGGGGTGTACACAGTAAAATGCAAATGCCAAAAAACATAGGACATTTTGCTAACTTCAAGGTAAGCTAACTAATGTTTATTTTGCAATGTTTCCATGCAATTTTTTTTATCATACACTTCTAGTTATCCTCTATCAGATGCATTCATAATCCAGCTCACATACATATCCCTTTAACTTACATATCCCTTTAACTTTAGCATGACTTCATGTTATAGTATGTGCTTGCCTCTGAACACTGTTTTGTATTTAAGAATCTCCCCTCTCCCCTCCAACTGACTGATATGTTGATCTCTCTCATGTCTAGGCACTGTACAGATATCTTGTGCTGCATTATATTTGTGATTGTGATCCTTGGTTACATTGCACTAGGAATTGTAGGTAAGTAGTTCTTTTTTTTAATATTTTGACGGTGATGAATTGAAAGCGAATGCAAACTAGAGCTGTTTTTTTTTTCAGTATATGCCAACTTTAAAGAACACATTTGTCCTACCAAGGAAATAAATAAAAAAAACTGCTAGAGGACCACTGTGTTGCATTTATACATACATCTCATATCTTTGTTTGCTGGGCATAGCTTATTAAAAACAGTATACAGTTTAAAATTAGTAAAAGTTAACATTTTACCTTTTAAACTGTCAGTTTTCTCCTCAAGCCCAACTGGTATCTCCTCCTACCTGTGTCTATCAGGGGCAAACACAGATATTCCTGTTTGCTGGACTAAAAATAAAGTCTGAGTCTCTGATCAGAGTAGGTTCTGCTTCAAACTGAGCATGCTCAGTAAAGGAAGGCAGGGATATGATAACTAGGTGCCTATGGGGCAGCTGCAAACATGTTACAATGGAGCTGTTACCTCTGTGTAGGCAGTGGTGGTGGCGCTGATGATATCTGATGATATATGATTGACATCAGCCTGCTTCCAAGCTCCATAATAGTACAGCCCAAATAAAGGACTGACAATGCCCCTGATAGACATATGTAGGAGGGGATATGCAGCTCTGCTTAAGGAGAAAACAGACAGTTTAAAAGCTATGGACATTTTTTAAACTGTGCGCGATATTTAACAGCCTATGCCCAGCAAACAAACATATGAGCTTTACTTGCAAATAGCCTACAGTGGTCCTTTCAAGCATTTAAAAGTGCATGTTGTATGCAAGTTTTCACACCATAAATAAATTATAATAACTGAAGAACATTAATATTTAAAACATCAGACTGGTAGATGATAAAAACAATATGTTTGATACACCTTTATCTTACCAGTGAAATAAGAGAAAGTATAGACAAGGACTCATGAAGACCCTTTTGATTGCGTATTCATTTTGGATTTACATTAAAAACTGGCAAATCAGCGGGAATAAAGGCACAATATGTTGCCGTCCATACATACATAGGTCTTGCTGCTCAACTGTCACCAATAATATATCAGGACAGAGGAGGAGAAATCAATCCCACACTGCTTATATTTATTGTAGATTTTCCACACTATAGATCCATTATTTCCCATACAAACAAAACATCTTTTGTAATGTTTAGAACGTGATCTTTTAAACGCTATAAATGTTTGAACTAAAGTTGCTTATTCTTTGGCAGCGTAACTCCATCCGTGAGGATTTACATTTATTCTGACAAAGGATCGTCTTGTTATATCTGGACAACAAGCTTTCAGAATAAAATAAAATGAATACACACCATGTTACATTTACATACACAAACTGTGTTCATGAATTTGTTGCGATAACAGATACATTGAATACAAATATATGTGACCCAAAATTGATCATATCATGCAGAGAATGTGTGTTAAAGGGGCACTTGTGCAATTATGCAGTTAAGAAGACACAGGGGGAAGGGGGGAGGAAGACACAGAGGAGGGGAGGGGGAAAGACACAGGGGATGGGAGGGGGGAGAGACACAGGGGAAAGGGAGGAAGAGATACAGGGGAGAGGGGGGATACACAGGGGAGTGGAAGGGGGGTGGAAGACACAGAGGAGGGGAGGGGGAAAGACACAGGGGATAGGAGAGCGGGGAAGACACAGGGGAGGGAAGAGGGGGAAGAGACACAGAGGAGAGGGGGGAGAGACGGAGGGGAGGGGAAAGACACAGGGGAGGGGAGAGGGGGAAGAGATACAGGACAGGGGAGGGGGAAAGACACAGGGGAGGGGAGAGGGGGGAGAGATACAGAGGAGGGGAGGGGGAAAGATACAGATGAGGGGAGGGGGAAAGATACAGGGAAGGGGGAAAGACACAGGGGAGGGGAGAGGAGGGAAGATATACAGGGGAGGGGAGAGGGGGGAAGAGACACCGGGGAGAGAGAAGGTGGGGCACAGGGGAGGGGAGAGGGGGAAGAGACACAGGGGAGGGGAGAGGTGGGAAGAGACAGGGAGGGGGGAAGACATAGGGGAGGGGGTAAGAGACACAGGGAAGGGAGAGGGAGAAAGAGACACAGGGGAGGGTAGAGGGAGAAAGAGGGGAGGGAAGGGGGAGAGACACAGGAGGGAATGGGGGGGAGACACAGGGGAGGTGGGGGGGAACAGGGGTGGGAAGGGGGGGGACACAGGGAAGGAGAGGAGGGATACACAAGGGAGGGAAGGGGGGAGACAGGGAAGGGGAGGAGGGACACACGAGGGAGAGGGGGGGGGAAAATAAAAAATGATACCGTTATATTTGACGGGCAATTTACTAGTAGTAAATAAGAGCCAAATACCCATGTATTGTGCCCATTTATTATACCTTAAAATGTGTCTTAAGTAAGCCTTCTCCCAGCAAAAGGGTTAACATTTTACCCTTGTGTACTGTAAATAACTGATAATATAATGTTCTGTGCATCCAATCTATAAAAGTTTTAATATATTCATGTGATGTCAGTGTATTTTAAATAATTTTACTTAAACCTGTATTGTCATAAAATAAACTTTTGAGCACAGCAACAATATAAAAATCATATAATTATTGCACAGCCTTCAGGTATTGGTAGCAACATTATATGAACAATTACAAAGTTCTCATTGTTTAGTGAATTATCAGTAAATATACATTAATGTGTGGGCTAAGTTGAAATAATTTTGACCAACTAAACAGGTCTTTGTCTGTTTTCCTTATTTATCGGGGAGGGGGGGGCAGGTTCATTGAGAATTTAAACAAATAACATTTTAAAATGTTTTTAAGGTGCACTGCACCCCCAGAGCAGGGCCCCAGTGCATTGCACGGGTTCACTGATGGTAGATCCACCCATGCTTCCTCCCCTCGGAGTAGAGTTTAATTATTTTTTTGGGCTCCTACGCCCATGGGGAGGGGGGTTGTGGAGAGTAAGGTATATAAGGTATAATCTAAATTGAGGTATGAGAATTAATTCTGAAATAGTTTTGTTCATGGGACATGTCAAGTGTACGATTCATCTAAATCTGCTGACATCATTGTAATGGCTATATATATTTGAGGTATTATGTGTGTTGTCAACCATATTAGGAATGGGGAGTTTTCAGCATTTGGCCATAGTACATCTGGTGGTCAAAAAGATATTAGGAATAATTTTTTGGGCTGAATTTTTGTATTTGGACGCCTAGTAAAAAGCTTCTTGTTCACTAGATTTTCAATTAATAGAGTCAATTAATAGAGTCCAAAAAGTCCCAAAACAAATGATTTTGGGGAAAAAAAGTCAGGAGGGCCTCCTAAATTTTTTAAGCTGTATTGTCTTCAGCCACTAGAGGGAGTAGCTGATTTTTCCATAGAGCCCCATCACATATATAGTTGTAAGCGTACGGGTCGTTGCTCACGCTTGCGGGCTCGCGAAGCGAGCCGCAGCCCTCGCGTAGCGAGGTCACTGGGCAAGGGCCTCAGTTGCTGGCATGGAGCGCCGAAGGCGAGGGCCTCAGTTGCTGGCGAGGTCACTGGGCACGGGCCTCAGTTGCTGGCATGGAGCGCCGAAGGCGCTCCATGTCAGCAACTGAGGCCCCTCGCGAAGCGAGGGCCTCAGTTGCTGGCGAGGTCACTGGGCAAGGGCCTCAGTTGCTGGCATGGAGCGCCGAAGGCGCTCCATGCCAGCAACTGAGGCCCCTCGCAAAGCGAGGGACTCAGTTGCTGGCGAGGTCACTGGGCAAGGGCCTCAAACCCTCGCAAACTTCACGTCGCTACTCAAAAAACACGACACACAAATTACGACACTCGCTAAATTTTACGAGGAACGCAAACAACGTACGAAACACGTTACCACACATTACGACCTCGCAAACATCGGACGCAACACGCCGACATACAAACATTTAAAACACAATACATACACACAGCACATACATAAAAACCTTACCTACACCAAGAGGGAGCACCCAGGACCTCAAAAATGCAACTTACACCTCGATTTTACTTGAAATAAAATAGTTTAGAGACTAAAAAAAAATCTAAGCGAGAGAAAAAATGGCCGCCGAACAAAACGAAAACAAGGCTACAGCACTCTAAACTCGCAAAACACCACAAAACACCTACGGATATTCCGATACAGACCTATACCACACATTACTCGCCATTTTACGCCAATGCGGAAGTACACGACTACGCTAACGGTTTGGTCTCGCGCACGCACAGTGTTACACTGCATACATTCAGCATGCTTACACAGCAGCTCCACACCACTAATGCTGCAGCAACATCAACACAGATTGCCAGCTCTTCATCACAATGCTTCAAAATAGGTACACTATATTCATTTACTAATTTAGCTACCTTACAATTTCATTGCCGTCATTTTTTGACGGGCAATTCGCTAGTCACATATATAGTTGTGAGCGTACGAGTTGTTGCTAACGCTGCGGGCTCGCTTCGCGAGGGCCGCGGCTCGCTTCGCGAGGGCCGCAGCGAGGGCAGTGGCCGAGGGTCTCAGTTGCTGGCATGGAGCGCCGAAGGCGCTCCATGCCAGCAACTGCGACCCTCGCAAACTTCACGTCGCAAACCAAACAGCATGACACACACATTACGACACTCGCAAACAACATACGACACACGTTCACACACATTACGGCCTCGCAACACTCGGACGCAACTCGCGAACATTACAAAATGTAAAACACAATACATACACACAGCACATACATAAAAACATTACCTAGACCAAGAGGAAGCACCCAGGACTTCAAAAATACAACTTACACCTCGATTTTAATCGAAATAAAACAGCTTAGAGACTAAAAAAAAATCTAAGCGAGAGAAAAAATGGCCGCCGAACAAAACGAAAACGAGGCTACAGCACTCTAAACTCGCAAAACACCACAAGAAACTCGCAAAACGCAACAAACGACCTACGGATATTCATACCACACAGTGCACACATTCAGCATGCTTACACAGCAGCTCCACACCACTAATGCTGCAGCAACATCAACACAGATTGCCAGCTCTTCATCACAATGCTTCAAAATAGGTACAGTATATTCATTTACTAATGTTTTACATATTTCATTATTATACACCAAACAGCATTTGCTACCTTACAATTTCATTGCCGTCATTTTTTGACGGGCAATTCGCTAGTTGTTTATAATGTTAAAAATCTGTGACTTCAGTATCCCTTTAAATTCTTCTAAAAACAACCAGAGAGAGAGAAAGCAAGATCGCTGTGATTTATTAGCAAACTCTTGATATCTTCAGGCCAAACAGAAATTGTTACACAGTAATAATATTTATGTTCAATTACAAGATAGAATGGTTACATGATAATGTACATCCCAGGAAGCCACTGGATAACTTGTAACAACACAGTAGAAAACATCCAAAGGAATATGTTAAATTTTTTATTTTCATCTAATTTTCTATATTAATCCTTCTTTCATATAGGATGAAAAGGGACATAAAGTATTGGACCTTATTCAAAGTAAAACAAACCTACACATTGGACAAATGTACAGTGGATATAAAAAGTCTACACACCCCTGTTAAAATGTCAGGTTTCTGTGCTGTAAAAAAATTAGACAAAGATAAATCATTTCAGAACTTTTTCCACCTTTAATGTGACCTATAAACTGTACAACTCAATTGAAAAACAAACTGAAATCTTTTAGGTAGAGGGAAGAAAAAATATAAAAATTTAATAATATGGTTGCATAAGTATGCACACCCTTAAACGAATACTTTGTTGAAGCAACTTTTGATTTTATTACAGCACTCAGTCTTTTTGGGTATGAGTCTATCAGCATGGCACATTTTGACGTGGCAAGATTTGCCCACTCTTCTTTGCAAAAACACTCCAAATCTGTCAGATTGCGAGGGCATCTCCTGTGCACAGCCCTCTTCAGATCACCCCACAGATTTTCAATCGGATTCAGGTCTGGGCTCTGGCTGGGCCATTCCATAACTTTAATCTTCTTCTGGTGAGGCCATTCCTTTGTTGATTCGGATGTATGCTTTGGGTCGTTGTCATGCTGAAAGATGAAGTTCCTCTTCATGTTCAGCTTTCTAGCAGAAGCCTGAATGTTTTGTGCCAATATTGACTGGTATTTGGAACTGTTCATAATTCCCTCTATCTTAACTAAGGCCCCAGTTCCAGCTTCACTGTGGGTATGGTGTTCTTTTGGTGAGGTGCAGTGTTGTTTTTGCGCCAAACATATCTTTTGGAATTATGGCCAAAAAGTTCAGACCATAACACCTTTTCCCACATGCTTTTGGGAGACTTCAGATGTGTTTTCGCAAAATGTAGCCTGGCTTGGATGTTTTTCTTCGTAAGAAAAGGCTTTTGTCTTGCCACTCTACCCCATAGCCCAGACATATGGAGAAAACGGGAGATTGTTGTCACATGTACCACACAGCCAGTACTTGCCAGATATTCCTGCAGCTCCTTTAATGTTGCTGTAGGCCTCTTGGTAGCCTCCCAGACCAGTTTTCTTCTCGTCTTTTTATCAATTTGGGAGGGGCCTCCAGTTCTTGGTAATGTCACGGTTGTGCCATATTTTCTCCACTTGATGATGACTGTCTTCACTGTGTTCCATGGTATATCTAATGCCTTGGAAACTCTTTTGTACCGTTCTCCTGACTAATACATTTTAACAATGAGATCCCTCTGATGCTTTGGAAGCTCTCTGTGGACCATGGCTTTTGCTGTGGGATGCGACCAAGAAAATTTCAGGAAAGACCAACTAGAGCAGCTGAACTTTATTTGGGGTTAATAAGAGGCACTTTAAATTATGGCAGGTGTATGCTGACTCCTATTTAACACGATTTGGAATGTGATTGCTTAATTCTGAACACAGCTACATCCCGTTATAAGAGGGTGTGCAGACTTATGCAACATTTTTTTTATTTTTAATTTTTCCTTCCTCCACCTAAAAGATTTCAGTTTGTTTTTCAATTGAGTTGTACAGTTTATAGGTCACATTAAAAGTAAAAAAGTTCTGAAATGATTTATCTTTGTCTCATTTTTTTACAGCACAGAAACCTGACATTTTAACAGGGGTGTGTAGACTTTTTATATCCGCTGTATATATACCTTTAAATGAATACTTTTAAAGGTTTAGCAGGATCTAGTTGTTAGCAGGATGGAATGGTACTTGCAATATTATCACATATATAGTTGTCAGCATGCGGGCTGTTACTAATGCTTGCAGGCTCGCGCTGGCAAGGAGCGCCAGTAGAGATGAGCGCCCTAGGCCCTCATCACTACGATCCCCTCTGACTTTCGGGCCGCAAATGCTGACCCTCGCGAAACGAAGAGGGGCCGCATTTGCTGAGGTGGAGGCTCCCACGTCGCCTGCAATGAGCCACAGGCTCATTGCCGTCCACAAATGCGGACCCTCGCGAAGCGAGGTGGAGGCTCTGTGGCGCCTCACAGCCGGTTACAAACCACCACACAAGCGGAAAAAAAAAACATAAACATGCAATGACAAACTACGGACTTACACAAAAATATACCAGCCGCGGGACTTAGAACAAAATAAATTGCGGACTTACACAAAACCAGTTACGACCCGCTGGACTTAATAATCCATTACGGACTCGCAAAAAAACAAGGCTACACGATCCCTAAAGTATATTAATTTATTAATGTACTACTTATTTCATTAGCATCACAAAAAACATATACACAAAAAAAAAAAACTATCGCAATAAACGCAAAAGACATTCACTGTGCGCCTCACAACGAGCACCAATGCTGCTCATAGCACACAAACTACACCAAGGGACAGCCTTGCAATAAGCGCAAAAAGCAGATCAGCGCCGACCTTACAATGTCAGCAAAAGCGCCTCTGATAAAAAAAAATACAACAACCAAGAGGCTTGCAATGAGTGCCGAGATCTCAGACCACCCAAAAAAATAATGTCTGTGCCAAACTCCATTCCTTGCCGTCATTTTTTGACGGGCAATTCATTGGTATTATTATAATTTCTTTTTGGATAAAGAGATAATAGTATTAGAAGGGAGTTAATGTTTCTCAAAGAATATGCGTGGTTATTGATTCTGTTAGCTCTGTTACATTGTATCTTTTTACAGGAAATTGGTGTAAGATTAGGACAAGTGCTTCATGTGTTGTTCAAGGTGTGTTTCCTTGAGCTGTCCCTAGAAATACTGAATTGACAGCAGATAAGAACCAAAAGATCCATGTTCTGCGCCCATTTTATATACCCAAAATGTATCTTAATTAAACATTCTGCCAGTTAAAAGGTTAACATTTTATCCTTATGTACTGTAAGAAATTGCTAATGTCGTTTACTGTGCATTTAATATATTCATGTGATGTCAGTGTATATTAAATAATTTCACTTAAATCTGTATAAGCCATAAAGTCATGCCTAATTGTGCATTGTCAGATTTATTATGATAAAGATGACTTCATTATGTCTTGGCTTTTAGCTAAGAGAGGTGTCCAACCTCTACTTGTGTATATGAGTAAAAGCATTAGATGATCACATCTATCTCCCAAGGTGCATCAGACATTAAAATACAGATTACATTATTCCAGCACAGGCCGAGTCATCAATATCTTCTTTTTAAAGAAATAAGGGCATGACTGATGATGTAATTAAAATGTTTTTCGTTTTTTTTTTCTAATATCTTTTTTATTTTGCAGCTTGGATCCATGGCGACCCAAGGAAAGTGGTGTACCCAACGGATAGTTATGGGCAATTTTGTGGCCAAAAGGGTACACCTAATGAGTAAGTACTGCAGCCATTTCTATAGTATTAATGTAGTGATATTTGGTTATATTAACATTGAATTTATCAGCATATCATCACAAAGAGAACTTAAAACCAAGATTTTAAGACATTTTATATATTCCATTGTGGGTTCATGTAGAAATTAATTAGCATAATAGCACGGGAACTGGCTATACATTTTATTAGATATTTTTCTATAAACTAAAAAAATCTCAACATATACACCTTGGGCAATATATACAGGGCTGTATAAACCTTTTTGGAGCCCCTAGGCAGGGAAGTGGAGGAGCCCCTGCGAGTGAATACGCAAGGTATGCACGGACCCATTTTTGCCTTTTCGTGTAAGTTCTCTGGGATCTTTCCTTTTAGCTGATCTCCAGCAGTGGTGGCCATTGGCCACTAGGTGATGCAGAAAGGATTTTAATGAATATCCTGTTAGTGTAAAGCTTATTATCTGTCAGTACCCTAACCATAAACCTAACCGTAACCCTAATCCTAACCTTAAGCCTAAACTCTAACCCAAACCCTAAATCCTAAAGCTAGGAAATTTGCTAAAATCTCAGTTGTGCCACCAAGTGGCCGATGGGTACCACTGCTAGTGGTCAGCTAACAGGAAAGGTCCAAGAGTTGTACAAATGTACTTAATTATATAACAAACTCCTGGTAACTAATTCCTGTCACCTCTTTGTCTCCCCATTTTATCTTAGTCCTAACATTACTTACCTCTCTTGATCTCCATGTCTACATATACACTGAGTTATTTCCATCTTGAATATTTTATTAAGTAAACATGGTGCCTCCCTACCACCCAACTACTTCAAACGCCTACCAACCGACGCTGAAATTTGTGGGTTTCTCATGAGCAACATATACTGCTCTATGTAGCTTAAAAACCACCAGCAATGCAACTGGCCTGTCCAACATCAGTGCCATTAAAAGGACACAGCAAAGGCTCCATTAACTATAAAAAATGAAATGCATTAGAAAAAAGTAGGAATGGAAGTGTTAGATACTTGAGTTTGAAAGTAAGTTGTTATAAGGATGAATTATCTGAAAAGATTTGAGCTAATGAGTTTATTACCTTTTAAAGTGGAGGGGGTGATGAGCGGGAAGTCCATGTTCATGTGTAATCACAGAGGCTACATCTTAGAACTTCTGTTATTATTCTTATTTATACCAACTGGGCATGCTCATCCTGCTTATCACCTTTCTTACTGTGACAGTTAATTAATCACCTTGGAAAAGGCTAATAGCTAAGAGGGAGGTATATTTCTTTAGATCGTTTATGCTTAAATACCTTACCTTTGAGGTCATCTTTCTAAAAATTCACTAAATTTTTAATGACAACTAATTGCCATTATATTTATGGGTGTAAATGGAATTTCTGTACTAAGTTCGACTCTCGCTATATCTCTTTAACTTATGTAATTTGCCATTACTTAGAAGCATATATTTGTGAATAGTGAATGCAATAGTGTAAAAGCCAGGGTAATATTTTTCCCGTATATCTGCGTTTCCTGATTGTTTAGGCGCCCCCCTTGTGGATTGTAGCTATAAAACCAACAGGGCCTTTTTATTTGCAGGGTACTTTATAAAAATGGTACAGCAGTTGCTAATAAGCCCAGGTTAATAGGGTAAATCTACATACAATTTAAAAAAAAATAACCCGCATCTGCACTTTTTTCCAGGAACAAAACTATTTTGATGTATTTTAACATTCTACGATGTGCAAGCCCAGTTGTGCTTATAAACCTACAGTGCCCTACTACACAGGTAAGATATGGGATCTCTTTTTAATGATAAGACCCTACTGTCTGTATCTAACTTATGGATCTAATAAGATATTTTAGGTAATCAGCTCACAATTTTATATCCAATAGCTCTGTGTATCAAAGTGCCCGGACAGATTTGCTACCTACATAGACATGCAAGCCAACAGATATAACACCAGCTACTGGGACTACTACAAGCAATTTTGCAGGTCTGGATTTAACAACCCCAGAAAGGTAAATGAAACACTCAATATATGTAAATCAATTGAAAAAAAATAGATGTTTCTGCTGTAGTGTTAATAATCTACTTGTTTTTCCTTCTTTTATCTCGTTCTCTATATTTATTTATTTATTTATTTATTTTTACTTGCTTTAGACATTCAGATGTGAACACAGATGTGTTATTTATTTACTATACTACTGTACGGTGGAGGCTTCTATCGCTCTTTTGCCCACCATATATTAAATGATTGTTGTGGTGAACTACCTACTCATAAGATCCACAACACAAGCTGATGATAGGGAGTAAGCTTGAAACAGCTGCACATGGATAGGATTCTTAGCTTGTGTAAAATCGAGCCTTGGCTTTGCATTAAAGCTGTGTAATACAGCAGGCATAAGCTTAAAGGAAGCCATATTTGAAAATGGCTATGGATTGAAGAGCGAGGATTTGTGGGCACATTTGCATGTCCAAGCTCAGCTTCCCAGAATGCAGTGTAATAACTTTTTTCTCAGCATTCTAAACTGGAAGCAGGTTTTTTAACTTGTTTTAGACATTCAAACGGGAACACAGATGTACTATTTATATATATATATATATATATATATACACACATATATATATACAGTAAACACTCGATTATCCGGCACCTGCAGGGATTGCCTTTTACCGGATAAGTGTAGTTTCCGGTTAAACGTGAGTGGCAATAAAAAAGGCATAAACAACCCTAAAACCCTTCAAATACCTATTAAATAGCTACTAGCATCTAAACTGAGCCATTTATTTGTGCCAGATAATGCCGGATAACCGAGAGTTTTTTGCAAACGGGGAATAAAGGCAGGTGGAGGTTGCTAGAGAGCCCTGGTCCGTTGAGTACCGGATAATCAAGAGTTTACTGTAAATATATATATATATATATATATATATATATATATATATACTCTGATTATTAATACATATATATGCATTTTCATGTATCATCTAGTTATTTCTCCAGGCTAACCAATGCTGTTTAAATTTAGAATTGAGAATTATATTTACTAGTCAATGTTGATTAAGGCGTTGATGAAGTGAGATACTCCACAAACTGTTGGTGCATTACAACTACATTATATTACAGAATTAATGTATTTTATGTCTCTATCACTGGCCTTGCATGGCTACTTAAAACTACCCAAAAATATATCAAATTTAACAAGGTCTGGTATTTTATTTGTGTTTCGAATTGACTTACTTTGCATATATAACATATACTTGATATTTGATTTTCTCAGTCTGTTGCAGAAGTCATCCGAGATGAAGATTGTCCATCTATGATTGTCCCCAGCAGGCCATGTGCGTTATCTTTCACTATTACTGAATAGCATGTTCTTGTTGCCATGTGATACATTAATTGCATGATTATTTATGGGTCCATTGTTTGCTTTATTAGTAAGAGGCTGCTCTCAGAGTGGACCATCATGTCCATAGAACTAACCAAATAAGGTTAGATCATTCTATGATTGAGCACCTCTGACTTTGGTTTTGTTAATGCAAATGACCCTTATGGTTTAGTCTCCCTAAGGGTAATAAGGAACCCCTTCCTCAATGTGCCTTAGGGAGTTATCAGCTACACCTCACTGATGAGGCCCAAATGAAGGCTGAAATGTACGTCTGGGAGAGATCCACTACAGGATATTTCTCGCTGTGAAGGGCACAAGAGGTTGCTCTCTGAATGGGTTATCATGCCCATAGACCTGACCTATTAGGGTCACTTCATTCTGATTGAACACGTCTTACTTATGTACAAAATATATAACTTTGCTATTTTGTCTCTTATGCCCCATGTCTGAGGAGACAGATTGCTGAAACCTTGCTTCTGTATAGTTGTCACTTATTAAAATTCTCAGTCTGTTATCTGATTGGATGTTGTTGTTTTGAGTCAGCCAAATTATTGGTTCATAATTCTAATGTGTCCGTGGCACCAACTACACAAC
This sequence comes from Discoglossus pictus, assembly GCA_027410445.1. Lineage (NCBI taxonomy): Eukaryota > Metazoa > Chordata > Amphibia > Anura > Alytidae > Discoglossus > Discoglossus pictus. The sequence continues at coordinate 176,293,766 of CM050170.1, read as the reverse complement.
TGCAAGTAACGTCAAGGACATTTTTGGCTCTGTCTCCACAAACATGTAGTTAAACAGTAAATGATGTACCTTTCCCATAACAATTGCATTCATTCAGATAAAAAAAAGCTGCAAGATGAATATTTATTTTGGGTACTTTAATGCTTTGCTTACATCAGCTTCACATCCAAAAGTAATAAACATACATATTAGCAGGCCGTTGTAATGTTCAAATGTACAGCTAAATGTAACCAGTGAGGGCAGTAAACCGAGCAAATTACCTTCCAGCAAGATTAATGTAAATGTTTCTCTAATCACCTAATAGAGGCATTCATAATCCAGCTCACTTACATATGCCTGATAGAGAAGAATTAGTAGTGTATGAAAACATGTGTTATATAGAAAAGTACAGTTTACTTACAAAGTTATTTGCACAAAAGTCAAATCCAGCTGTTTACACCCACAGGATGCTTGCATAAGCCGGGTACACACAGGAAATACAGCAGGGTACATATTTTGACCTTTCTGGTACAGAGCACAGGAAGTAACTGTTGCAGTTCTTGTACTGAGCACATACCAGAAGCCACTGAGGTGAAGAATGATACAATGTATTAGCCTGATTCTGTATTTGAATGTTATGCTAATTCAGGTGGTGGGATTTTCTAGGGGTGTACCCCATCAAATACAAATGCCCAAAAAACATAGGACATTTTGCTAACTTCAAGGTAAGCTAATTAATGTTTATTTTGGGATATTTTCATGCACAAAAAATGTTTTTATACACTACTAATTCTCCTCCGATACATTCATAATCCAGCTCTTGTACGTACCCCTTCTGTTCTCTCAGTTCAATCATTTATTCAGTTAAACATGTCTACACACTTTTAATGAATAAAGTGAACTCTGGATAAATAAAAATGTTTAAAGTTAGGGCAAATGGAAATGGTACAATTTATTGAGTTATTAAATGTAATCATTTATGAGGAGGGTATTTACAAGTGAAGCATCTACTAAACACACACTGGAAAGAAGCTCCTGATAAATGGCTTCCGGTACATGACTTTATTTAACGGCTTGCCTAATGTGGCTGAGCGCTAAATGCACTTTTTCATATAAAATCAACTGCTGTGTATGTGGAACTTCCTGGACAACTTTATATTTTATTATATATACACATACACATAAAACCATTAATCAGTTCTCTTTCTTCCCCATTAGTTCTCCAGAGATGCTTCCCTGATTTTTCCACGAGAAATGGCGTTCTCACTGTTGCAAACAAGACATTATTTAAAGATGGGAGTGGACACATGAGAAATGTAACAGACCTCCGAGAAGCTGCCAAGTAAGGCTTTGTTTAATCACTTACAATGTCAAGTGCGGTGTTAGCAGTTTATTGGAAAGGACTCAAATTCTGTATCACTTATGTTCCAACACAATCCTACCTGCTGTGTAACGGCGGGCACTAAGAGGATAGGTAATGGCTTTCTGTCTACACCTGGAACTGTGTCGGAATAAACTGAAATTGCTTTGTAGTTTGTGAAGGAGAGTGGTAAGACCTGTCTCTCCTGGTAAAGGCACAGTGAACTTAAAGGAACTCTGTCAGCGCAACAGAAAATGTATTTAATTTGAAAGAGCATTAGAAACTGTCTATACATTGTACTAGCAATTTTTCCATACAGTAAATCATTTCTGAAATAGTTAGATTTGATTTTGCAGCTCCGGCACGCTAATGGGCCTCTCAGTATGCTATGTGTGGCACACAGTGCTTGATAAAGGTGGGAGAGGGGTCTAACGGCCAGATAGCATTGCAGCTCTTTATTTTGTGCACTACAGGGGCAGACAAGCAAACAGTAATCCTAATTAGCACATCAAAACAGCTAATTGATATGTGTAAGCCACTCACTTGCGTATAAATGCAACAACAATAACATAAAATGGATAACACAAAATATAGCATTTTTTTTAAAGAGTAACCTAAAAAAATCGCATCTTGATTGAGTCCTTTTAGACAAAATTAAAAAAACATTATGGCCCACTGTTATCCGCCTTCTAGAATGCATTTAAAAGAGCATTTTAAACTTTTTTTTTTGTATGAGAAATAATTGATCTATAAAGTAGAGAGATATACTGCTTAAAAAAAAAAGTGTGGAATCCGTTTCTTGCCCTCTGTCCTGATATGTTTCGGGAATCTGAGCAGTGAGTCTTATGGATGTCTGAATTACAACATATTAGATAAGAAAACACAATTTGCAGGATCTCATGCACTTCCTCACTGGTAAGATAAGGAAATACAATTGCAGTACAATAAGGCAACAGACAATTTGCTGCGGCATAGTTGAGGTCCCTAGTCTGAAGAGCTTACAATCTAGAGGGTATAGATGTGGGAGTAATAGACAATTATGTGTTTATTTGATTTGGGCAGTTGTATATAGAGACTGTGCATGCAAAAAGTGATAAAGTAAAGGTCTCAGTTTATCCATAAATGCAGAACACTTATAAATACATTTAATTATAAGTGTTATCAATAAAAAGTGTTAAATAATTGATCTTATAAGTCGGGTACTTTAAGCATAAATTATCTATAAAGGACCTTGCCGTCTCTACTTCTCCTTAGCTAGGGCCACTAATTAATAGTTGTTTTATATTACTAGCGCCACGGAATACATTGGCGCAATGCAAATAAAGGAAATAATAATAATTATCTGACACGTGAACCCGAAGACAGGGTATGTTCCAGAAGGTAGGAATCTGGTGGCTTCTTAGAAGTATGTGAAGTGTTCGCTTTATGTTACAAATATAGTTAAGAGAATACAATTAAAACATTTATATAGAGAAAATGCCCAAAGAGTCCCTTTAATAATAACATGTCTATAAGTCCACTACATACAAAAGAGGTCAGTGTGGGAGATTTCTTGAAGTATCTATGTTATTCTCTGTGGCATATGCACTAAAATGGGATATCTCCAGAAATCTCCCAAAACATCACATTGTCTGGGAGATATAAGTTAGAAATGTTAGTTTAAAGGACCACTGTGATTTTGGCAAAACTTCACTTATTTTTTTGCTACAATTGTTTGTGTTTTAACGCTCCCATGTTGCTAGCGCAACATTTCAATCCCAAGTTTGTCTTCCAAAATATCAACAAGGACAAGTTCATTGCACAGTTCCTTCAGCAGGACATTGATGGCACATGCCATGCAAACTTGGCCAACCCCCACAATGGTATCTTGTTAGTTGGAATTGATATCTTATTCTGGGTTACAGAAGTAGTTTGTTTCTCTTGTACTGACGCCATGGTTGACACTCTCTGTATCCCTCAAAGTCTAAAAAAACTTAAATCATTAGCAGGTATCTAAGTCATGAGCACAAAATCATTTTGTAGAAATATAAATAATTTAGGAGACTCTGCTAGTGCCCAAGGGCTAACACGCTGCTTTCCCACACTTCCTGCAGACTTTTAGCTTGATTGGGTGTGTTCTGCTAATTTATATATCTATTCAGAAGTTGATTTGTGGACTCATTGGCTGATTCAGATACATATTTAACTGTTGACACCTTCCCCTCCTGCATATGTTTAATAGAAGGTAGACACAAGCATACTTATATATCTTGCTGGCCTTGTTTTATACCCATATATACATGGAAAGGTAGAATTACTGCCATGGCAGCTTCCATTCACTAGCGGAGTCTGCTCAAATTTGCTATTAGTTTGTCACATACTTGCCAAATGTGAGGTTTATCATGAACTGCAGTGGTTTTTGTCATGGGAGCATCTGCAAAGCATCTCGGATACATTTTACACTGTACAGGAGTTCAGTATAAGGTGCATAATGAAAATATGAATTATTTAATTAATGTCATTCTGGCTAAAACAATTTCTCACATTGCTTTGATCAGGCTACAGTGTTTCTTTGTTGAAATATTTAGTATATTATTATTCTCTTGAGAGGCTGATGGATATAGCACAGATGATTATGTCTCTTGTGTGCTTTGTTTCAGTTCATTTTAATTATTTAGTCAGTTGGCTTAATATAATTTAATAATTAATATAATATACTGCATTAAAGCTTTCTCCACTATAATAGTTTGCAGCATGTGAGTAACGCCTGTGCGATGCGTACTGTGCAGGAGTTACTCACATGCTGATTGGCGTACATGTCTGGGGAATCATGCATCTGCCGTGTTGTACTGCGCATGTACGGGCTGGCGCTATTGCACTTGCATAGGTGAGAGAGAGATGGAAGGGGAGAGAGGAGGCAAAGAAAGAAGGAGAGGGAGGGAGAAAGGGAGGGAGAGAGGGAGAGAAAGGAAGGGATGGAGAGAACGAAAGGAAGAGAGAGAGGGATGCAGGGAAAGAGAGGGAGAGCTAGAGAAATAGAGGGACAGAGGGAGGGGGAGAGAGAAAGGGAGAGAGGGAGAGAAAGAGAGGGGGCGGGAGAGAAAGAGAGGGAGGTAGGGAAAGAGAGGGAGGGGGAGAAAGAGAGAGAGAGGGAGAGGGAAAAAAGAGAGGGAGAGGGAGAGAAAAAGAGGGAGAGGTAGCGAAAGAGAGGGGGAGGTAGAGAAAGAGAGGGGGAGGTAGAGAAAGAGAGGGGGAGGTAGAGAAAGAGAGGGGGAGGTAGAGAAAGAGAGGGGGAGGTAGAGAAAGAGAGGGGGAGGTAGAGAAAGAGAGAGGGAGATGGAGAGAAAGAGAGGGAGGGAGAGAAAGAGGAGGGAGGGGGAGAGAGTGGGGAGGAGAGGGGAAGGGAGAGAGAGGCAGAGGGAGGGGAGAGGGCACACAGAGAAAGACAGCGCAGAGAGAGACAGCTCAGAGAGGCCGAGAGAGCTCACAGAGAGAGACAGCACAGAGAGAGACAGCACAGAGAGAGACAAAACAGACAATTGAACATAACATATAATGCTGTCATTTATGATGGGCAAGTTACAGGCATGTAATATTCTTAAGTTATTACAATTTAGATGACCAGAGGGAAGGGAGAGGGCACACTGAGAAAGAGAGAGACAGAGGGCTCACAGAGAGAGACAGTGCAGAGAGAGAGACAGAACAGACAATTGAACATAACATATAATGCCGTCATTTATGACGGGCAAGTTACAGGTATGTAATATTCTTACGTTATTACAATTTAACAGAAAAACATAAGCATTTAACAGAAAAGGCATTGTGGCTTCCATATCTAAATGAAAGTGTACCTGTAGCCCAAGGGGGTGGGTTATCCTACTGTTGCAGTCATAGGATGGAACTGAATAGAAATCATATCTGTTTCCAAGGTCCCTCCCATTCATTTAAGGTATCTAATCCTGTTTGGAACAAAATAAATGTCTGCCATCTGTATGTTTTATTGAATAACAACTTGTTAACAAACAAAATTAGTTTTGCAAAGTAAAATATAACAGAATTTATATGTTTTACTTTTAGATGCAATTATTCAGTTTTCTTTACTGAGCCTGCTTCTTTCAATAGGTTATATCCCTGTAAACTAATGAGCTTTCCATTAGTGCTAATGAAAACATTAGCAGTTGTATATGTCTCCTTCCTATTGTGCGGATATAAACTTCCTGTGTCTACTCCCACCTCAGGAAGTAGTTCAATGAAAACTAAAATGGCCCATTCCACAGCAACGTAATATAAAAGTACTAAATTAAAGTCTTACATTATTAAAACATGTATAGGCTGTGTATATATGTTTTACTTATTTTAAACTTTCTAAGCAAATTTCCCTTATTACGAAGTCTAGCTCTTTATAGGAGGATATTGCAATATGACACATAAAAGTTTTCTTTAGACAGGGTTACATTACATTTTAAGAGTGGTTTCCAAATGAATAATAGAAATCTTATAATCCATAAATCATTTATAAATAAGGAGAACCAACCAACGAAGAAAAGTGTGAACACATTTATATAATTCAAGAGAAAATAAACTTATATTCTTTCGAAGGTACCCTCCTCAGAGATATAAATATATTAATAGACTATTCAGTCCAATCTGGCTGAAAACCTCTCACAAAAAATACATATAAATGAATATAAAAACAATATTTTATTCATACAATAAAAAAAACCTCAACGAACATAAAAAAAAAAAAAATTATAATAGTCCCAACAAATGAATGGCGTAGTTTACTGAGAAGAATGAATATATTACTGTCAATAATTACATATACTAATAAGCGGGTATATATTAATACATTTGCACATATCCTCATATTAATCAAATTACAAAAATAAAATAAAAGGAACCAACATGTGAATGTATAAAGTGCTGAAGGAATATAAAGTGCTATATAAGGTGCTTTAGAACAATAAAGTGATATCAATAACCGATATATAGGTTAACCCCAAACCTCAATTAAACAATATGACCCCCATTATATTTGGTGGTACCGGAGCCCGCCACTTACTCCCTTGATGGAAAGGTACTCTAGGGACATGGAAGGTTCCTGGATTTTACTAGGTATATAATATATCTGGTATTTATTTAGTTTTATGTACTTTATTTAATTCAGAAGTGCTTATAAACTTTGTTTTTACTGCCTAAAATGGACGTGCAGTGTCCTAGCCTATCAGGGACCATGTCTCAGCAGTACATTAAAGAATATTGCTGATCACTGATTGGTTAGGATGAGACACTGCACGCCCAGTACTACAGTCTTTCTGTGTGAGCTGCGGAGAGCAGACCCATACAGGGACTATTTGTATGGTTTTAGGCAGAAAAACAGATCTTATAAGCATTTCTTAATAAAATAAAGTACATAGAAGTAAATAAATACCAGGTATATTATATACCTTGTAAAATCCAGGAAACTTCAATATCCCTTTAACTCTTACAATACTATATGTACTTAACAGTCTCGTTTTCTACTCTCCACAACCTCATGGACTGTAATACACCAGGCACATCTTTATGTCCATGATCAGGCTGATCCACTTGTTTTTCATGGCAGAGATACTTTGCTTTGTTGTCTGATTCGCTCAGTCGTGTCCGACTCTCCTTGACCTCATGGAACACAACACACCATGCTGATCCACTTGGTATTTATGGCAGAGATACAGGAATGGGCTGTCAGTTATTTCTCCAGTGGGCCACAGCATACAGCTCCTGGTATTCCTAGGTGGTCTCCCATCCAAGTACTGACCAGGCTCAACCCTGCTTGGCTTCAGGGTGGTATTACCTCTTGGTTCCTTGACTGGAACCAAGCACCAAATCCTAACCACTGGATCACCAGGGAACCCAAACAATCTAGATACAAGCAATCAAAGATACAAAAAGTGTTTTTTATTCCTCTTTGCTGACAAATTGAGTAATAAAACAGCATTGAGCCTTCTATGACTTCCCACATGATTCATTTTTACTCTATTCTGTTTTTTTCATCCACTTTTTATTTTATATCTAGAGAGTGTCTATTTTCTACCAGCCAATGTGATTTTAAATGTGTGTATATATATATAAATATATATATATACTGTATATATATATATATATATATATATATATATATATATATATATATATATATATATATATATACCGTATAGGTCCGAATATAAGCCGCACCTTTTTTCCGATTTTTGAGCTTGCGAGTTACGGGTGCGCCTTATATTCGCGACCGTAAAAAAAAACATTGCAGATTTGCAAACTTTGCTTGTTACGTGTGCGGCTTCTATTCGCGAACGCAAAATTACTGCTGATTTGCGCGATTGCGAGTTAAGGGTGATGATTGTCGTGCTTGAGGTATTGAAGAGCGATTTACGGTTTTAGTGATTCTAACATCCTGTAAAGCCTGTAACCTGCAAAAAAAGCTACAGTGCTAATTAGAAAGCCTGTTTCCTGCAATGGCTGATCACTTTGAGAGTCTTTTTCTCTCCAATTTTACGGGTGCGGCTTATATTTGAGTACTATCTTTTTTCTATTTTTTTCCCTTGAACTTTACGGGTGCGGCTTATATGTGGCTGCAGCTTATATTCGGACCAATACAGTATATATTAAATAAAAAGTACATTTTTGTTCAGATTTGAACTCCTAAAACAAGTTAAAAAACTTGTTTCATGCCCAGAATTCCGAGCATATGCCCGCTGTATCAAACAGCTTTGAGTAAAGCTAGGGTTTGATTATACACAAGCCAGGAATCCCACCCATGTACAGCCGTTTCAAGGTTACTTCCTCTTATAAGCGTGGGGCCAGATTCTTAGTTTGTGAAGATGGATATTTTAAGGATGTAGTTCACCACAACAATCATTTAATATATATACTACAACAATCGTTTCACATAGAGTGATTGAAGCCCTCCATCGTACAGAGTACAGTAGTACAAACAATGAATACAAACAATGAATAAAACATCAGTGATTCCATTTGAATGTCTAAAAATAAGTTAATAAACTTATTTCCAACTCATATTTCTCGAAAATACAGTTGATGTACTGCTTTCTGGGTAAACTCGGCGGGGACATGCAAATGAGACCACCATGCACCCTCACTCTAATTAGTCCAATAATCATTTTATACATGGCTCCTTTTAAGCTTATGACGTGACATAACTACACTCCAGAGCAACAATAGCATTTGCATAATAATGTCCATATGAAAAGAAAAAGAAATGCAAAATAGGAATTAAAGCAGAGAGAAATAAATAGGTCACTGTCAACTAAAACAAGTAATATCTGTTATGCGTTTGATGTCATATTAATATGAAGGTACACTGCTCATTAATGCTGTTACTGATTTGATCCCTCTGTGTTTTGAATACATTAGAATATATCTAACACATGTTGTTTGTCACATACAATTTTACTGTATTTATGAAAATAGTCTCTTGATATTACAAAGGGAATACAGTTTGGATTATGGGATTTATCTTTGGGAAAGGGATATTCTTATTTTGTGCTATAGTACCAGGACATGGAATTGTTGTATATCTCAATGTTTTATAAGTGGTTTAGTACAGCCCTGTTGAGGATGATGATTCGTCGTTCAGTTGTGTTCTACTCTCCGTGAGCCTATTAACCGAAGCATTCCAGACAAATCTTGTGTCTGGTTGTCCACATCATAAGATTTTCATGGCAACAATGCTGGAGTGGGTCAGCAGTTCCTTCTCCAGTGGGCCGCGAGTTGTCGTACCTCTCTGCCATGACCCATCTTGGATGACCCTACATGGTATCGCTCACAGCTTCATTGAATTACACAAGCCCCTTCACCACAAGGTAGCGATTCAGAAGAGGATAGCCCACTTAAAGGGCTACTAAAGTATCATATAGTAGTATAGAATGACAGCGTAAGGACCAAAATGATAACACAATCCCTCAAACTACAGATAAACTCACAGTCCAAGATGGATTCCCACATACAAAGTCATCTGACTCTAGATTTTCTTTAAAATGATTTTCCTCTCTTGCATACTTGCTAATGTTGTTATTTTGTTACATATTTCACAATCATGCACATTTCTTTCCAATCTGCAATGGTCATTTAATCCTTCAGATGCCCACTGCTGGCTACAGATTGTTTGGCTTTGCAGGTTCTGAAATGACCAAAAATCACAATCTCCTTGCAAATACCTGTTTTTTTTTTATTTCTATAAACATATTATTGCAATAAAGGGAGTATATATATATTTAGAGGGAGCTTGTAATGTATAGTCCCTTCAGATCCTGAGAGCTTGTCCCCATAAGCTCAATATATTAGTGTTCACAAGTTGATGTATTACATGGTTCTCAAACAGTACTAGAGAATTTCAGCAAGCACAGAAGCTTGAACCAAGTAGCATTTGGGATGCCTGACACTGAATTGATTCGTGTGCGGTCAAATCTAGAGCCCTTAGATTCTGGCAATTTGCCTCATGGTGACTAACATCACATTCATTAGCACTTAAGCTAAGAGATCTGCAACAGGAAAAGGATTAAGGATTACATCAACCAACTTCATCAGAGTCTTATGTTGTGATTTAACTGGTACAGAATTCAATCAGAATCAGAAATAAGTTATATCAGATCAATATCTTAATTAAAAAGTAAAAGTAGTTTCCAAATAACTTTCCCATTTCTCTTTTAATCTTTATATACAAAATCTTCATACAAAATGTTTACAACAGTGTAACCTAATGCATACAATAAGGTCATTTTTTCCAGATAAAAGGAGAAGTTCCACCTAAACACACGTATGTGTTTAAGAGTTATATTACTTGCCTTTTTACTGCTATACAACCTATGTTAGATGGTGTGAACTTCTGAAGAACACAGAGACACAGTGGCGCAGCTAGAGCTTTTGCTGCCCGGGCATTCCCTGGGTTTGCCATGGGTTTGGGACCTTCCCGGTTTCGTCTATGCCAGCAGTGGCGTGTAGCAGCCAGTAGGTAGCAGAACAGTGGTGCGCTGAGACTGTGTTATCATCTGCCACTACCTTAACCTCTAAATCTAACCCTAAACCTAAGAACAAATTGAACAAAGTCTTGACACCCCACTGTCCTGCCATCTAGTTGCCATTGCTGGTGGGGATGAAGGAAAGTGAGTCAGCTTGACTACAGTATATCCTCTTGTGGAATGTCCTCACCTGGGAAGAACATGTGTCTGTCAGTGTTGTGGGTCAACGCTTGTCAAAACTCTCCAGGGAGCTACTCCATAATATTGAAAGTGCCACCTGGGCAAACTGCCCCCCCCCCCCTCTACACCACTGAAGATACATAAATAAATACAGGTTTAATCTTATTGGTTATTAAATGGAATCTTGACTCTTGACTGAATCAACCCAGCATTCTAAATGTTCAGAAATAGAGCTTCTAATAATGGCATTCTACTCTATTATTCCATAGTTTTCAGATATATAGTTAATCTTTCCTAGGAGGGCACTTTAATCCAAAATAACCTTAAGTTTAAGTAGAACTTATCCTTTAAGACATCTGTAAAAAAAATATTTAGTTTTAGATCATGAAAACTGCCAACTTCTATTTTTTTTTTTGTATCTGTAGATTTTTTATTTGGCAGCATTATTATTTTTATAATGGGAATATACTATTATATTATATCTACTAATATATATTCATGACATGTTATTTAGTTCTGGTAACAGTATAATGCCATCATTTCACATTTACAATATTATAAAAGGACCTAGACATGGATGTCCATCTCACTCTCTAGTATTTGATGTAGTGTTTGATTCCATAGTGATTAATGAAGAGATCTTAGTGCAGCTCTAAAAAAATCCATATAAATAATTCTTAGTAGAAAAAAAAGTTTGACAAATAGAATGGAGAAAAGTTCTTATGTTTTGTTGGAGCCAAAAGACCAGATTTTACAGTATTTGGAAACCATAGGCAGAGTAACATAATTTCAACAAGATTTAACAACATTCTAGTAATTATCTACCCGTTTTATAAACGGTTATTTTATATAAAGGTTAAAAATAAGATACAGAGATTGAGGCATAACTTTATAAAGCAACATTTAACTTTTTTGTACTGTTATCTTTTATGTTTATATATTATTGTTTATTTATGATTTGTATGTACAGTAGAATCCCGGTTATCCGGCACCCAACTAACCGGGACTCTCAACCAACCGTTCGAGACTGCAAAAAAAAAAGTGATAACTTTTTTTCTAATTGATTTTTTGGGGCCCTAAATAGCCCACTTTAGGTACTAATGCCTTTTTAAATGCATTTTGATGGCTTTTGGGGGGGGGGGGGTTTAAGGATCGTTTAGACCCTTAAATTCGGGGACTCCTGATTAACTGGCAACTACAGTTGTCCGGCAATAGGGAGTACCCGTGTGTGCCGGATAACGGGGGTTTTACTGTATATAAAAATATGATTGTACAACTGACAAAGAGTTAATGTTAATTGTCAGAGGTTGTTAACAGAAATAGATTATTTTTAAAAATCCAATTTTTTTTGGGGGGGGGGGGACAAAAAAAGGAAAACCTTGTGGTCTGATTGTTTATTATTTCATATATGTAAATGTCAGTAGCCATGCAAAACAGTCTGGTGTTAAAAATTGATTATTAATTCTATATAACTGTATGATATATCACAATATATGATAATATTAAGCTCTCTTTCTGTAGGTCATGTTTCTCTGGTATAATAGTTTTTGTAGGTAAGGTCTAGTACTCTGTTAGCTGTAGCGCACTAGAATTTTTTTTTGTAGATTTTATATTTTTTAATGGCTAACTGAGTAGGATTGAATTGCAAACTTTCAATGTCATACCCTCTCCATCAGACTTGCTTGGAGAACTTGGTCTAATGAAGAGTCTATGACCTTGAAAGCTTGCAATCCAACCCTTAGTCATTAAAAGGAATGTATTGTATAATTGTGCTTGAGAGGAAAACTGACTGTACACAGACTCATGTCATTGTCGTAGGTCTAAATAATTTATTTATATACCATTTCTGTCTAATGTTTATATATAATGTGTTCAAGACATATATAAACCTAATTTAATTTTGTTTCATTTCCGTGACAAATTTATTTTGTTTTATAGGCATGTAAATGCCATTCAACATGGAACTAAAAGGTTAAAACTAAATGTTTTTTTGTTTTTTATGGCTTTCACATGTTCAGCTAGAACAGAGCAATACTGACAGAGCTGAAATTAAAATGTCAACTGGATAGTTGTAAGAATAACCACTAATGGAGCTTAAACCCATTAAAATATGAAGCGTTGTTTCTTGTTATAATAATCTTACATCAGAAGAGTAAATACATTCCTGCTGAGTACATTCCCAGTCATGCAAGGAACTCCATATACTTAAACGATCAGGTTTTAAACAATGTCAAATATATATTTTGGCAAGAAAACTAGTACTGAAAAGGTAACAAATGAACTTTTACTTCTGTTGTATTTAAAACCATGTCAGGAACTCACTCTGGCAAACTCTAATTAGAGTGCATATGTTTACTGCACCTACTGAGTTATGGCACTTTATAAATAATAATAAGAAATAACTCACTCCCTATTGACTACAGCTGGCACATACATAAGGGAAATATGTCAGATAAAGGTTCCCGGCAGTGCTGCAAAATTGCACTTACACAGTATTACAATATTTATACAGACTTGTCTCTCACACAAAAAGCTGTGCTTAAAACCTACTCATTTTAACTGATTTATATATAAATTTGTGGATTCAATGTTGTCATAAAATGGATGTAATAGAAATGGAGCAAAATATACGCATTCCAAGCAAGCCAAATCATAGCAAACGGCAAGGTACAAGTCTGTAAAGGTAAGCTTATCATGTATTTGGGTGGTCTGCACAGGGAGACGTCTTCACTGAATCAGGGACCCACATATACTGTAGCAACAGTTCATATATAGGGGCCTAACCATTGGAACATGAGTAAGCAAGTAATACCAGGGCAATGTAGGAAGGAGGCTACCAGAGCAACTGAGGAGACCACCTGGACAAGAGAAGAAAGAGTGACAGTCAGAGGAGAGCTGGGGCTAGACAATAGAGAGTGACCGCCAAGGTAGCATAGGGAAGTAACAGTCAGAGGAACCAAGGAAAAGGGGTCTTTAAGGTTTAGGAAGGAAAGAAACAGTCAGGAACTAAGGAATCAGCAAGGTCTAGGAAGGGAAGAAACAGGCAGAGGAATTGAGAGAAGCTATGGCTACAGTTGAATGAAGTAGGCAGACGCTGAGGAGATACATAGCCAGGGCTAGTGATGAAATAATCAGGCAGAAGAACTGAGGAGAGAAGTCAGGGCTAAAGAACAAAGTGAGTGGCAGTCAAGAAAGGAAGGAAAAATAGGCAGAGGAATTGAGGAGATGGCCAAGGTTACAGAAGAAGGACGTAGACAAAGACACAAAGGAAAGACAGCCAGGGCTAGTGAGAAAAGAAACAGGCAGAAGAATCAAGGAGATTAGTGAGTGAGTTAAATGGAATGAAGCAAAAACAGCCAGAGGAACTGAGGAGACAGCCAAGGCTACAGAGGAAGGAAGTAGTCGGAGATGCTGAGGACAGAGACAGACAGGACTAGTGAAGAAAGAAACAGGCAGAAGAACTGAGGCGAGAAGCCAATGCTAGAGAGGAACTGATGAGAGTGACAGGACTAGAGAAGAGTGGAAGTGACAGTGCGGGTAAGGGTGGGAAGAAAGGGCCAGAGTAACTGAAGGAAGAGACAGCCAGGGAAAGGGAGGAAATAAATATTCAGAGGAGTCAATGAGACACCCAGGGCCAGTGAGGAAAGAAACCGTCAGGATAACAGTTTGGGCAAGAGAAAAGGAAAGAGAGGAGGAAAGAAAGACACGGGCCCTGAGGAGAGAGACACCCAGGACTAAAGAGCAAAAAGAGATAGATGAATTGTGGAAAGGGTGACAGCGAGGGTAAGGATAAAACCGAGGCGGAAAACGGCCAAAGCGAAGAACGGAAGAGACAGCAAGGATAAGAGAAAGTAGAGCAATAGCCTGAAACAATCAAATAAAGAGATAAATCAATGGAGGGATAGGATCTGCCTAGGATGGCTACAATGCTTACAGAAGGACACAGATAATGACTTATATCCTGACAGCCTCCTGGGCAGATCCTCTCATATCACCTAGAGAGAAACTGATATGCTGAAGTATGAAACAATAAGCTCAAGTGTAAGTTTTAAGTGCAACATTGAAATGCTTTTATTGCTAATCCGTCAGTAAATAAACAAATAAAACCTTCCTCTAGTGCCATTACATTAGCCCATTAAGGTCTAGTCTTCTTTTTATAAATCCCCACAACATGAATAATATGGAGCAGTTATTGCTGTGTTCTAGTGCTGAATATATTGGTGCTTTGCCATATACTTTGCATGCAGCCTGATACAGAGGAATGTGTGCTCTGAAAGTAATATTTAATATAATAACCCCCCACCCTGATGTATTGCGCCCTGCAGAGGAAATGCATCAATAACTCAATGATCTTTTTCTGTATTGCTTTTGCTTCTTTGCATGTCCGAAACACAACATTTCAATCCATACTGGTTATATATAGGTGCACTGTAAGCATTATACTATGGCCCTATTCAAAATATGAGTTTTATATTATTGCTGCAAAATCTTAATCAATTACAGTTACAAAACTGGTGAGAACAGTAAAAACCACCATTTAGGATTTTTTTTTAAGAAATAAAAATAAATCCTAATATATGTCCATGTCAGTGACTCTTTAATATAATTGTCTGGCCTTTTGGGAGAAATCAACCACTTTCTTCATTTAGCACAGCCTTCCTTTATAGATTATTTTATGCACTATTATAGCACCCTATAAGAGCGTTAATAGGAATAAAAGTGTAGTTTTCAGAAGGATGAGAATCTTAGAAGTATGTCAAGTTTATATTTTATATGAAAATCACATCAAGGAAGATAAAATAAATCAATTTAATTAAAACATTTACATAAAACTGTCTTTCTTTTTTATCCTGCGCCACCAGTCCACCAGCAGTGGCAGCAGCAGTGGCGGTGAGCAACCACTAGATGGCGCTGCTGATATTTCAGTGCCGATATCATATCAGTAACTGTTAGGGTTAGGGTTTAGGGTTAGTTTAATGGCTAGGGTAACGTTCTAAGGGTTGAACTTGTGTAAAATATCGACAGCGCCATCTATTGGCCCCTCGCCACCACTGCTTCTGTCACTGGTGGAGCAGCTTTGTAAGAAAAGATCCCATAAAACGAACAAATTGCCTAAAATGTTTATTTAAAATATCAAACCCTTGAATCATACAGTTTAATTCCCAGTTCAGTTTCAACAAGGACATTTTCTTCTTGCTGCTCCACCCTCTGCCTGATTGTGACTTCACTGTTACTTAAATTAAGTCCAACTAGTAGAAAAGCGCTATATAAGTTATTATTATTATTAATTTTCCAAACGTATAAAAACCAGCGTCCGTACAGCATATTGAATAGGGCCATAAAAGTTATATTTTACATTTCCGGGATTTTTATTATTTTTTTTGCTTAAAAAAATTAACGTTGTTTGAACATAACACAACTCTGTTAGAGTTAATGACAAAAATAAAATTGCTAATGAATTTTTAACCCAAGCCTCTACACAACTACCTTTTACTAGTATATTTGCAAGGGGGACTTTATTGCACTTTATTAATAGTGTGCTGTGCTGTTCTGTCCATGCCATAATTCTCTAACTTTAATTTTTTTTTTTAATACAAGTGGGATCAATAGTGTCCTCGACGCAAGATCAATTGGAATGAAAATTTTTGAAGACTATGCGAGTTCCTGGTACTGGATTTTAATGTGAGTTTTTTTTTTTAATTCCTTTCCATTTTATCGTGTTCTAAAACAGTTAAGAGCAGGATATGCTGCCCTTATCTTAATTATTTGCAGGTTACTCTACAGTTTATGGAAATACTATCTGAAGACTGGACGTTTTGATCTCTAGTGTTCATGTTTAACAAATCTACGTGCTTTTTCATGTCAAGTAACATAAACTGTATCACAGACAACATAATCTAATTTTCTCCATATATAAAAATAACTGATATGTCTGTTGACTTTGAGATGTTACAGAATCTCTATTTCCTTTTAAATTTGTAATCCTACACATGTAGGGATTTATTTATTTGTTTATTTTGCCTCAAATGCACATTTTTTCTCTAATGTTTTATTATTTTTTTATCTTTTTAGTGCACTTTTTATTGCCATGGTTATAAGTCTACTTTTTCTCATACTCCTGAGGTTTACGGCCGGGGTATTTTTCTGGATTTTTATAGTTGGTGTAATTGGAGTGGTGGGATATGGTAAGTATTGTTGTTATTTATTCTATTTCATTATCGGTTAAAGGTAATAGGAAAATACATTGAATAGTTCCTGTTTTGTACCCACCAGCAGTGGTGAGCATTTTTATTCTATTTCATTTTCATTATTATATTTTATTATCAGTTAAAGGAAATAGGAAAATATATTTAATAGCTCCTATTTTGTGCCCACCAGCAGTGGTGTGCATTTTTATTCTATTTAATTTTCATTATTATATTTTATTATCAGTTAAAGGAAATAGGAAAATATATTTAATAGCTCCTATGCATTTTTATTCTATTTCGTTTTCATTTGTTCTATTTCATTATCAGTTAAAGGAAATAGGAAAATATATTGAATAGTTTCATGTTTCATGCCCACCAGTAACGATGTGGAGTGGCCAGTAGGTGAAGCTATGGTGACTCATCAAGCCTTTGATCAATTTCTTAGGGTTAGGGTTAGATTTAGGGGTAAGGGTTAGGGTAGTGGCAGATGATAAGCTTTACATAGTAAAGTAGTGCACCACTATTTTATTATGTAAAGCTTATCATTTGTCACTACTCTAAACCCCAAATCTAACACTCACCCTAAATTGAACATAATCTCAGCAGGCAGCCATTGCGTCACCTAGTGGCAGCTGCTAGCACTGCTGGCTGAAACAAATAGGAAAGATCCAATATATTTATTTGTTTTCTATGCTGGCATGTTTCTTCTCTAGAAAAACTCAGTTTTGTTGAATGAGCCACTGTAGTTTAAGAAGAAAATAAACTTTATAGGTTTGTGAGTCTTGCAACAAACTGAGGCTTCGATCACATGAGCCGCACCAAAAAGCTTGCAATGGAAAATTGAATTAACGAGTGTTAATTCAAGCTAATTACTGACTATCACATTGCACCTGGCGCCCTAAGTGTAATGTTTGCTAATTGCCCTGCCTCAAGATCTCACAACCAAACTGCTTGTTACGTCTAACCACCCAATCAGAACACTCTAAAACATTGTACGCATACTAAACGGAAAGACTCAAAATGAATGTAAGCATGCTCAACTAATGTAACAGGGAAGGGGTTAATGTTCTGCTCCCCCAATATTATTAATAAATATAAGTTTGGAGGTCCCCCAGTACTTCTCAACTACCAGAGGGTTGGCGCCCCTTTCCCCCACCCCTGGTGCTTTTTGTTGTTAGAGGCACTTTTAATCCCTGAATATCCCCTACCTGCCTAGGCCAGACTTTGCCCATAACAATGTGTGTGTGCTAGGATGGGCTTTCATGCCCCTTCCCCACTACTTCCTTGGTAACCATGTGCATCATGGACCTTCATGCACCCTAAACCAAACCCCTATGGGGGTCCATATGGTCCTTCATGTGCCCAAACATTAATCCTCCATGGAAGTCCATGTGGACCCTAATGTGGCCCATAAAACTAAACTAACAATACTGAAAATAAAGAAAAAATACAGTAAACAAATACACCCAAAATTACATGAAAAATAAGGAAAAAAATAAACAAAATAAAAAAAATACAACCTGTAAAAGAAATGTAATTGTTAATTAATATATTGTATAAACAAAATGAAACAAAGTATAAAACACAATAAAAGTGTGTTTATACTTTTGGCTTGAATATCTGCTACTGTTATTTTACCCACTTCACAAACATATTAAAAGGATATGGAAGATGTTTGGATTTTGCTAGCAATATAATATTCCTATATATCTATTTACTTTTATCTACTTTATTATTTTAGGAAGTGCTTAAATGCTCTGTTTTTCTGCCGAAAATCATAGCATTTGTACCTGTTGAGGTCAAAGCATATTTTTGGAACATTTAAGAATTTTTTGGTTTGTTGTCCCACATGGTGAAAAATACACTAAATACCTCAATATATTAAAGTATATGCTCCGATTGGCTGGATAAAGTGATAGCAATCCATATTGCCAGTACTTTCAAAAGGACTAATGAAAATCTGTCCAGTCTACAATTAACCATCCTTAGGGCCTCATTAAATTCGGGGCCGTAACTTGGACGCAAATGGGCAATTTGCTGCGATCGGGTTACGGCCCCCACATAGCACTACTCTTACACTGGTATTCAATTGTCCGGCGCCGCAAGGACGTCCCCCTTCCCGCTAATTGCAAACCATACTATTGGCAGTAAGCACTTAAGTGCTTGAACAAGATCGCGGCCGCAAGGCCGTAACTCGTGTTTCAAGCCCGCAATCTCGGAGCACTGTAAATGCAAATATAAATTCAATCCAGCACTGTAAATGATGGGGAACGCAATGGGTGACATGAGGATTAAAGGCACAACATTCCCAAGCTGGCACATCGCCAAATTACAATACTTGATTTCACGTTTAATTTCCCTCCAAAGTCATACGGGCTTGAATAACGAGTTACAGGCTTGGAGGTCATTCAAGCCCGTAGGACTTTGAAAATAAATGGAGGTTGGATTCAAAAGTTCTACAGGTTTGGAGTTTGAGCATCTTTATGACAAAAATTTAACATGAAATCAAATATTTATTTTTGCCGATTTGATAGTTTGGGAATGTTGTGCTATTAATTCTAAGACCGAAAATCTCTTTCACTTCTAATAAAAGTACAGGATGGCTTTTTTATTTGCTTAATTAGTGCTACGTTTTGTAAGTAAGACCGTTGCGGGACCTCTTTGGTGTAAGTAAGCTACGGTTCGTTTTTAGCGATTTTCGGGCTTGACAGAAGGGGGATTGTAGCAACTGAATAGCGAATTCCTTTTTTTTTTTGCGGCCGCGCAAGATCAAAGTTTGCTGCGATTGAGCAAATCGCAAGGGATCGCAGCTCGATGCTCATAACCCGATCGGAGGCCTTGCGGCGACATTTGCCAAAAACTTAGCAATTGAATGAGGCTCTTAGTGAGAATTATCTCAATGAAGCAAACAGCAAAGCATTTGTTGCTCCTAACAAGTAATTATTCCATATAAAAGTTCATTAATTAAAAGATGCATTTAAGTATTCATTTACTTACTAGAAACTAGCCAGGTACAACATCTTTCTTTAGACCATATGGGACTTCAGTGTCACCTAATCTCTCATTGGCTTGCCATTCTGGAAGTCTTTGCAATGTTATGGGAACCTGATCAAAATAAAACAATTGGATCCCTTTGCCCCCAAAGATGCCAAGAAATGTGAATTCTCATTTTGCATAAAAGGACCACTGTAACAATTCAGTTTTTGTTTCTTTTGTGAGAAAACCTACACTGAAAACCGTTGAGTTCTCCATGATGTTCAAATTAGAGCATTTTTAAGCAAATGAGTGGCTGCTGAGTACTAATTAGCTGCTTTGATGTGCTAATTAGAATCACAGTCTGCTTTTACGCCTATTGTGGTCAAAACAATCACCCCCAATGTTGGCATTTAGTTAGAACTCCTGCCATGCTCTCACTAAGTCCCCCGAGCCTTAAATTAGCATATTGAGCTGCACACTAGCTGCAAAAACAACGGAGTGATTTACTGTAGAGAAAAAGATAAGTACAATGTATAGCCAGTTTTTCATGCATTTTTATATGAAACCACTTCCTTCTGGGCTGACAGAGTTCCTTTAAAAGCTAGCCGGTTACAGGCACCTTTAGTATTATACTAATATACATCATATGTTTCAGGCACTATAAAAATCCTAAAAAATAATCAAAGAAAAAACACAGTGGCCATTAGCAAGACTACAAGTGGCTATCCAGTTTGGAATCTGTGGATGAAGTTGCAATGTGTATGGATTAATGGACCACTTAGATAAACCCTTTTTGAAGTATGTAACAGCATTAGCAGCTGTGTAAGCCATGAACATAAACCATATTTAGAGAAAATCTTAATGTTTCTCTGTTTAGAAAGTTTCCATCTTGTCTGACTTGAGCTCAGAGGCTGAAATCAATCTACTGTTGTTTGTACATGTCCAGTTATACATTGTGCAATATATATATATATATATATATATATATATATATATATATATATATATATTATAATGAGAACCTTCCCTAAATTGGGGAAATGTTATTGCTAATATAACTTTTTTAATATTCTTCACATGGAAACATTCACCATTTAACATGTCAGATTCTCTTTACATGATATATACTAATCCTGCTCTGTCTTTATTTTCAGGCATCTGGCATTGTTTTTGGGAATATGACAGCTTAAAAGGAGTACCTGGTTCTGACTTAACTATATATGACATTGGGTTACAGACTGACTTTAGGGTTTACTTACAACTGAGGCAAACATGGTTAGCATTTAGTAAGTATTTCTTTGATGACATTTATTTTTGTTATTTTTAAGGGAACTGGATTGTAGTACACTGTTTATATTTACCTCATCCTAATTTTTTTTTTTTTTCAATGCCATATGTTATTTATTATTTAACTTCAATTGTGAATGATCTTTAGGAAAAAAACAGGCAAGTAACATATATTTCTGGAGCTAAACATCACTATTTGTAGTTTAAATATGACGTAATTTCCAGTTTCTGAGGTAGTTTCTCTTAGTCAGAATCTAATATGGCTGCAAAACCTATTTTTATTCAAGGTACCGTCTATATATATATATATATATATATAAATATATATATATATATATAGGAATCCATGTTTAAAATGGTTATGGATTGAAGAACTAAGCATTTGTGGGCACATTTGCGTGTCCCTGCTCAGCTTCCCAGAATGCAGTGTGTAGTAACTGTATTACTCGGAATTCTGAGCAGGAAGCAAGTTTTTTCACTTGCCGTATATATTTATTGTTATCTATCTCTTGCTATCTATCTGTCTCATTTGTTCTCAAACCTCTCCTTTGGACCCACCGGACTGATCATGATTTCTGTTTAACACTGTTTGAATACAGATGAGGCAATTTCCATAAATAATAATATATAATAATATATACAGTGGATATAAAAAGTCTACACACCCCAGTTAAAATGTCAGGTTTCTGTGCTGTAAAAAAATGAGACAAAGATAAATCATTTCAGAACTTTTTCCACCTTTAATGTGACCTATAAACTGTACAACTCAATTGAAAAATAAACTGAAATCTTTTAAGTGGAGGGAAGAAAAATAAAAAATAAAAATAATGTGGTTGCATAAGTCTGCACACCCTCTTATAACTGGGGATGTAGCTGTGTTTAGAATTAAGCAATCACATTCCAAATCGTGTTAAATAGGAGTCAGCATACACCTGCCATCATTTAAAGTGCCTCTGATTAACCCCAAATAAAGTTCAGCTGCTCTAGTTGGTCTTTCCTGACACAGCAAAAGCCATGGTCCACAGAGAGCTTCCAAAGCATCAGAGGGATCTCATTGTTAAAAGGTATCAGTCAGGAGAAGGGTACAAAAGAATTTCCAAGGCATTAGGTATACCATGGAACACAGTGAAGACAGTCATCATCAAGTGGAGAAAATATGGCACAACAGTGACATTACCAAGAACTGGAGCTCCCTCCAAAATGTATGAAAAGACGAGATGAAAACTGGTCTGGGAGGCTACCAAGAGGCCTACAGCAACATTAAAGGAGCTGCAGGAATATCTGGCAAGTACTGGCTGTGTGGTACATGTGACAACAATCTCCCGTATTCTTCATGTGTCTGGGCTATGGGGGAGAGTGGCAAGACGAAAGCCTTTTCTTACGAAGAAAAACATCCAAGCCAGGCTACATTTTGCAAAAACACATCTGAAGTCTCCCAAAAGCATGTGGGAAAGAGTGTTATGGTCTGATGAAACCAAGGTTGAACTTTTTGGCCATAATTCCAAAATATATGTTTGGCGCAAAAACAACACTGCACATCACCAAAAGAACACCATACCCACAGTGAAGCATGGTGGTGGCAGCATGCTTTGGGGGTGTTTTTCTTCAGCTGGAACTGGGGCCTTAGTTAAGATAGAGGGAATTATGAATAGTTCCAAATACCAGTCAATATTGGCACAAAACCTTCAGGCTTCTGCTAGAAAGCTGAACATGAAGAGGAACTTCATCTTTCAGCATGACAATGACCCAAAGCATACATCAACAAAGGAATGGCTTCACAGAAGAAAATTAAAGTTATGGAATGGCCCAGCCAGAGCCCAGACCTGTATCCGATTGAAAATCTGTGGAGTAATCTGAAGAGGGCTGTGCACAGGAGATGCCCTCGCAATCTGACACATTTGGAGTTTTTGCAAAGAAGGGTGGGCAAATCTTGCCAAGTCAAAATGTGCCATGCTGATAGACTCATACCCAAAAAGACGTGCTGTAATAAAATAAAAAGGTGCTTCAACAAAGTATTAGTTTAAGGGTGTGCATACTTATGCAACCATATTTTTATATTTATATTTTTTCTTCCCTCTAACTTAAAGATTTCAGTTTATTTTTCAATTGAGTTGTACAGTTTATAGGTCACATTAAAGGTGGAAAAAGTTCTGAAATGATTTATCTTTGTCTCATTTTTTTACAGCACAGAAACCTGACATTTTAACAGGGATGTGTAGACTTTTTCTATCTACTGTATATATTATATATTTCCATATATAATCATATATTATACACTATACAGAATAAATAATTGCACTGAACTGAAGGTACGATGCAATACTCCACTCCTAAAAATTAAGAAAGAAGAGGGGATTAGGTCTACAGACATTGGCACCATTGAATCTACTTTTTTGGTATTCATAGAGAAAGGGGGAGTGCAGGAAGGCTCCTAGAGAAGGGCAAGTGTGGGTACAGAACTGACATGGGCAAATGTCCAGAGGAGAGAGAGATTAGAAGCTGAAGTAGTGAGGGATGAAAGCAATAGTTGAAGGAAGATGGGGGACTAAATCACAAGAGTTGAAAAATTAAAAAATATGAGGTGTGAATATTCTTGTAAGGCAATGGGTGATGGTTCAGAGAGTGGGTTAGGAAACTGTGAAGTTGAAGTTGAAGAAAGAGCAAAAAAGAAGGAGGAAAAAGTAAGAGTAGAGGCAAAGGACAGAGTGAGAAACATAGACACAGTGGTTTGATGACAGGTAAGAACCCAAATATCCATCTCGTTTTCCAATTCTATCTTTCAACAACATGTTGCTTAATTAAGTCCCAGGTAAGCCTTATGTTCTGTCTAAACATGCTTACATTCCTTAAGTTTACATGTACCTACCACTTCCAAGCTGTTCTACGTATCTACCTCTCTGTAAAGTAATACTTCACTGCTGAACTTTATGAAATGTATTGATAAATGTGAAGGTTTCTAACATGTCATACCTCTCCAGTGTGTCCTCTAAGCCTTATGAGGAGTCTAACACATTATACAAACCATCATCATTAGCATAGGTGTAGTCAGATGACAGAGGAATTTATCTGCAGTTAAAGTGTACTTTACCCAAATACATGCAAATCTAGATGAAAAATTACAATTCACAGAAAGTATCATATTATATTAAAAACGTCCTCGATTTCAAAGCCAGTCCACATGAGCAATGGAAGGGAACTAGCACGTCCTCCGAGGTTGAGGAACAATGTTCTAAGTTATACATTTTAAGACCTTGAAGTCTCTACTTAGAAGTTTTGTCTTTTAAACCATGCATTATTTCAGTCGCACTCCTTTTCATGTTCATAATATCCTCTTGAAAATAT
Organism: Discoglossus pictus; assembly: GCA_027410445.1. NCBI lineage: Eukaryota > Metazoa > Chordata > Amphibia > Anura > Alytidae > Discoglossus > Discoglossus pictus. The sequence continues at coordinate 176,269,458 of CM050170.1, read as the reverse complement.
GGACTCAGTATTATAGATGGCGTCTGACCAGTAGAGTGGCATTATTCTGGTGCCAATTCACACAGTAGAGTGGCATTTTTACCTCTCTTTTTTGCTGCCCATTCCTTTTCCTTGACTACATTCCACTATGAAAACCAATTCCAAAAGGGTTCAGAGATCATAAAAAGCAAGAGTACAGATACTACAGAGATTCAGAAAATAGGGTTCAAGGTTTAGATGGGGATTTTTCGGAGGAAGTATTTCAGGACTCGGGGTTTAATCATAGAGAAGGGTAGTCTGTGATGATTGAAAGCATCCATCAATAATATCCCTAGATCATCGTCATTCTCTCTTTGTATCTGTGAGATGCCTTTTTGATTTTTTTAATGCTCATTTTCCAGAATTGTGCAATGTCTATAAATGAACAAAAAACTGTGTGCAGACTACTCAACTTCACGATAAAACAACTCCCTGCCAAAGACTATGGAATCTATTGGTGGAAAGCACAAAACCAACATATCAGAAATCTCTTTTTTCCTTTTGTTTAATCAGATGCAGATTTCTCCCCCTCCTCTCTAGCCCCCGCTTCCCTCCACATTGTCAGAAAAGTTTGACAAAAGCCTGAAATCCTAAATTACAGTAACTGCCTGGAATGTACCTATAATGTTAAAATAGAAACTTTGCCTATGATGGGACTAAGAACTCTTGTTTCTTTCAGTGATAATACTCTGCATTGTTGAAGTTATCATCATACTGATGTTGATCTTCCTGAGGAATAGAATCCGAATTGCAATTGCACTTTTGAAAGAGGGAAGCAGGTAAAGTAAAACTGGAGCTTAACATGATTCATTATCAGAACAATTAAAATTGTGGATGACTTTTAGAGTCATTATCGCAAACCATATTATTTAATTACATTTATTATTTCTATTTAAAACAATACAATTATCATTTTATAAATATAATATCACCACCTTAAAATGTTTATTGTGAAGCTGCTCCGTAGGAGTAACAATGAATACATGGCACTGTTGGCCCTTGCAGTGAGAACCCCCTTTGGAATCTCAGCCAATCACAGGTTATATCCTCGGGTGTCTTTTCCAATGATACCATAGAAGACAACATGTACTCTGCAAAATACATTATTTTCAGTATAAAGTCATATAAAAACGAAAACATGCTCAGATCTTAGATTATTCATCTAAATTATGAACGAGAAATCCAATACAGCCTTTTTCCTAACACACTTGAGTATAAAGTTTACATCTTGGCTGCTTTGTAACATCTTTATATTACTATTCACAGTTTGTATAAAAACCATGTATTTGATTTGTTCTATTTCTTTTTCCAGGGCTATTGGATACATCATGTCTACGTTGTTTTATCCAATCATTACCTTCATTCTCTTAGCAATTTGTATCTCCTACTGGGCTGTCACAGCAGTGTATCCTTCCTGGTATTTTGTTTGTTTAAGAACAAAGATAGATAGATAAATAGATAGATATACAGATAGATAGATAGATAGATAGATAAATAGATAGATAGATAGATAGATAGATATACAGATAGATAGATAGATATACAGATAGATAGATAGATATACAGATAAATATATAGATAGATAGATAGATAGATAAATAGATAGATATACAGATAGATAGATAGATATACAGATAGATAGATAGATAGATAGATAGATAGATAGATAGATAGATAGATAGATAGATAGATAGATATACAGATAGATAGATAGATAGATATACAGATAGATAGATAGATAGATATACAGATAGATAGATAGATAGATAGATAGATAGATAGATAGATAGATAGATATACAGATAGATAGATAGATAGATATACAGATAGATAGATAGATATACAGATAGATAGATAGATAGATATACAGATAGATAGATAGATAGATAGATAGATAGATAGATATACAGATAGATATACAGATAGATAGATAGATAGATAGATATACAGATAGATATACAGATAGATAGATAGATAGATAGATAGATAGATACGGGCATAGATAGATAGATAGATAGATAGATAGATAGATAGATAGACACATTTACGTATCTAGAGAATGCCTGAAGTCTTTATACAGAGTTCATACACCTGTAGGCTTATCCTATTGGGAGTAAATGAACTCTGCACTACAATATATTTTAGCTGCTCGGTTGATGAAGCCTCCAATTGGCTCAGATATGAAACAGCTACAGAGTGCTTCTAATTTCCAGGATATTTTGAGAAATAAAATGTAAGGTTTGAATTGATCAACATTATTTTTTAGCATAGAAAACATATTAATGTAAAATGTAATTGTTAGGGTCGAGATTAATGGTTCTTTTTAAAGAGCACTAAAAATGAGCTATAAACGTACATTGTACTAGACATCGCTCTTTTGCCCACAATATATTAATGATTGTTGTGGCGAACTACCTACTCATAAGGTCCACAACACAAGCTGGACATTTTTTTTAAAGAATTTTTGAGCTATACAGTAATTTTCTCAAATTGACATATTTTGTTGACTTATGACACCACATTTTCACTGGTGTCATAGTTGGCTAATTAGTTTCTATTCTATTCCTCTCTTGCCTTATTTCTTAGTCGTACAGTTAGTGTCTCCCATAATAATTACATTAATTGTGCCACTAATTTTCACACAAAGAAAGTAATTGATATCTCAATACTTATTGAAAAATTACTACAATAAATAACTTGAAAAGAACCAATCATCTCAAACATGTTAGATCCACCTTAAATGTGCTGTATTTAATGCTCATTTAAAAAGCCAATCATCTCGAGCATGACAGATCCACCTTAAATGCACCGTATTTAATAGTCTATTAGGAAAGTTGCAGATCTGTGTCCGTTTAATTAATTATATTACCATTCCCAAGTTTCTCCAATTCACTGATCACAATAATGTCACTTAGATGAATTAGTAGTAAATATAATAGTTTGTATATGTACTAAAATAGCTGAGACATAATTGATTTCCTCCTTAACTCAGATGACATCAGCTTCCTGGCTACTTCAGGGGAGGCTGTATACAAAGTGATGGCAAATAAAACTCTTTGCAAATATGCAGATATCACATGTACTCCTGAAGTAAGTTTTTGAGACATTTATTGAATTATAATATCAGTGCTGAAAAATCAGAGCGTGTAGTGTTGTTTGGGGCCCTGAGGGAAATGCCAACAGTACACAAGTATTGGATGTGATGGCGAATGTTTAAAGAAATGATTTCATAAGAGCAAACAGACCCTGCAGACAACTTCCAAATACTATGATGTAATGGGAGCCCTTGATTGGGGTCACACATGTAGGGAGGGATAGAGAAACACACAGAGTGAAGCTGTTATTTTAGGAATGGACTCAGATTTCTTAACAGTGCTTATTGACCATACTATAAATATAAAATGTTCAAAAGAATAGACAGATAACGTACAGGATAGATATGTAATGACAAATGTAAGTGTATACAGGGTTGTATTTATGTTTAGGTCTATTGATCTGTTTTGGAATATGGATGGATTGATGGATCGATATAGAAAAATGAGATGGGGTAGAGAGAACCAAAGAAAGAGAGACCTAATGATCTCCCTACTTAAAGGTCTAATCTAATGCCCTCATAAAAGTTGCTGCTATCCAATTATTTAAAAAAAATAATTCAATATTTAGCCTACTTTCGAACATTTGTTTCTTAGTCTCCATCCAAGCTGACTGCCTCCATCATCTACAAGTCCATGAGTGGGTTGTAGCAGCATTGGATGAAAGGTAGTTCCAATTGACTTCATATAGACTGGCTAGTATCTAGACAATGCTCTGCATTGACTGGTTTCTCTTTGCAAAAAAACAGTGTATCGGCTATGGCTGGGAGGCATCCAATGAAGAGCAATGTCTAGGTACAAGTTGCAGTCTATCTTCACATCTCTGTAGAGTCCCTGTTTGTTATTTGCTCATTTAATTGTGACTGGCTGTGCCATTATAGAGGCATGACTAGAACTATCTTTGCCAGTGATTTGGCAGATCTTCCAATATTAGGTTTCTACAGTGCTCATGAGCCCAAGAAACTCCAGCTGCTCCGCTCCCTCTGTCCTTGACCGTATGAATCAAAGTGACTTAAAATCTAATTAATTTATTAAATACATCTGGCATAACTTGTTTCCAGAACTCGCTTACTTTTCTTAGCAGATAGATCCCTGAATCTGTTTTTTATTTGTAAGGTTTTCAAACACGGGAACCAGTCTGTTTATTATATGCATATCATTGGTGTAAAATTAGATGTCTATTCAAATATATATAGATAATATTATTATACTATTTGTTTACCCTTAATAAATGACGGTATAATATTATATGTGTCTCCCCCCCCCTTTGTTTCTTTCCCCCTCTCCCTGCCCTTTGTCTCTTTCCCCTCCTCTTTCCCCCCTCTCCCTCCCCTGTGTCTCTCTCTCCCCCTCTCCCTCCCCTGTGTCTCTTTCCCCCCTCTCCCCCCTGTGTCTCTCCTTCCCTGTGTCTCTTTCCCCCTGTCCTTTGTGTCTCTTTCCTCCCTCCTCCCTTGCCTGTATCCATTTCCCCCTGCGTCTCTCCCCCCCCCCCCCACACTCCCCTATGTCTCTTCCCACCTCCCTCCCCTATGTCTCGTTCCCCCCTCCCTCGGCTGCGTCTCTTTCCGCCCTCGCTCCCCTGTGTTTCTTCCACCCCCCCCCCCCCGTGTCTCGCCCTCCCCTGTAAACTGTAAAATACAGTTTACCTCATTAATGCCCATTCCTTGCCTATCTCCACCTTTCTCATTGTCCTTAGCACTACTGAAAGGAAGTGGAATATTTCAAAAAATTTCAAACATTAACAAGACTAGTTCATTGGTGTTATCGAAGTTGAGATCTTTCATTTACTTTTATTTATTGTATTGTATTATAAGTCACTAGTCTAACCCACATTTTTTCCATTGTAGTATTCATAAAATTGGATTTTATTTACATATTTAATAACTGGTTAGTAATATGGTCAGTTTATGAAGGAAAATTAAGTCTTAAGTCTTATCTTAAATTTAAAGTTTAGTGTTTTGGGCTACAGCAGATATGGTTCTTTCCATCTACTAGGTGTTTATGGGGTGGGCGAGATTGCCCAAGAGGTCGTCCTAATAGGATTCTTTATCTGTTGTCCTGATAAGAGTCTTTATTTGAAATGTTATAGTGAACAATCAGCCATATCTCAGATATCATTATATTAGACAACCTTACTAATCTAGCAAATAGTATAAATTAAACATGCAATTTCCGTGTTAATAATGTTATTTTGTCTTGTTTTTCAGACTTTCAATACAACCAATGTGACCAAGCTATGTCCTGGCGCTCAATGTACTTTTGCATTTTATGGTGGTGAAAGTTTCTACCATCAGTACATTTTGGTTTTTCAGCTTTGTAATGTTTTTGTCTTTCTGTGGCTGGTGAATTTTTCCATAGCATTGGGTCAGTGTACCCTCGCTGGTGCCTTTGCCTCTTATTATTGGGCTTTTAAGAAACCTGCCGACATACCAGCATGCCCACTGTTTTCTTCATTTGGAAGAGCAATAAGGTAATAAATGGTGCAAATTCCTTGTTTTAAAGGAGTTTTGACAATATAAAAAGGCTTGCTATGATCCATTTATACTTTGTTTTTAACAATTCTGTGTGTCAATCGTCTATGTAAAATCCCAGGCTAGATATTCATCTTAGGAAATAATTTCAGACAGGGGCATAGGAACTGAGGGGGATTGGGGCGGTGGATAAATCCCCCAGATCAAATGAATAGGGGACACATAAAATAGCAAAATTAAACTTAATAATGCATTACCAGATGAGACCATTGCTATGGAGCAGTATGTCTTTCCCATGAAAGCTTTGACCCATTATAAAAAAAAAAAAAAAAAACACATATATATAAAACAAGACAAAGTCAGAGGTGCTCAATCAGAGAACGAACTAACCTTAATAGGTTAGTTCTATAGCCATGATAAGCCACTCTGAGAGCAACGTCTTTTAGCTCACTTGTGCCCTTCACAGGAAGAAATATCCTGTAGTATATCAGTCTGGTCCCACTCAGAAGAGTGACCCAGCCCCGAAATATCAGGCAATTCTACCCTGAACAGGAGAAACAGCAAACCCTATACATACATTCCGGCCTTCATTGGGCCTCATCAGTGAGGTGCAGCTGAACTCCCTAAGGCACAGCGAGCAAGGGGTCCATGTCTGGAGTCCCCTATACCTCTTAGGGAGATTAATCCCTATGGGTAAGTTGCATAAACAAAACAAAGTCAGAGGTGCTCAATCAGAGGATGAATTAACCTAAATAGGTTAGTTCTATGGACATGATAACCCACTCTGAGAACATCCTCTTTTAGCCACTTGTGCCCTTCACAGGGAGAAATATCCTGTAGTATATCAGTCTGGTCCCACTCAGAAGAGTGATCCAGCCCAAAAATACAATTCTACTCTGAACAGAAAAAAAAAAAAAATATATATATATATATATATATATCACATATATAGTTGTGAGTGTACGAGTCGTTGCTCACGCTTGCCCGCGGCCCTCGCGTAGTGAGCCGTTGGGCCTCGCGTAGCGAGGTCACTGGGCAAGGGCCTCAGTTGCTGGCATGGAGCGCCGAAGGCGCTCCATGCCAGCAACTGAGGCCCCTCGCGAAGCGAGGGCCTCAGTTGCTGGCGAGGTCACTGGGCACGGGCCTCAGTTGCTGGCATGGAGCGCCAAAGGCGCTCCATGTCAGCAACTGAGGCCCCTCGCGAAGCGAGGGACTCAGTTGCTGGCGAGGTCACTGGGCAAGGGCCTCAAACCCTCGCAAAATTCACGTCGCTACTCAAAAAACACGACACACAAATTACGACACTCGCTAAATTTTACGAGGAACGCAAACAACGTACGAAACACGTTACCACACATTACGACCTCGCAAACATCGGACGCAACACGCCGACATACAAACATTTAAAACACAATACATACACACAGCACATACATAAAAAACTTACCTACACCAAGAGGGAGCACCCAGGACCTCAAAAATGCAACTTACACCTCGATTTTACTCGAAATAAAACAGTTTAGAGACTAAAAAAAAATCTAAGCGAGAGAAAAAATGGCCGCCGAACAAAACGAAAACGAGGCTACAGCACTCTAAACTCGCAAAACACCACAAAACACCTACGGATATTCCGATACAGACCTTTACCACACATTACTCGCCATTTTACACCAATGCGGAAGTACACGACTACGCTAACGGTTTGGTCTCGCGCACGCACAGTGTTACACTGCACACATTCAGCATGCTTATACAGCAGCTCCACACCACTAATGCTGCAGCAACATCAACACAGATTGCCAGCTCTTCATCACAATGCTTCAAAATAGGTACACTATATTCATTTACTAATTTAGCTACCTTACAATTTCATTGCCGTCATTTTTTGACAGGCAATTCGCTAGTATATATATATTGAGCTGGAAGCAGGTTTTTTTAACTTGTTTTAGACATTAAAATGTGAACACAGATGTACTATTTATTATTATATATATATATATATATATATATACACACATACATATGTACATACATATACATAATAAGTTGCCATATAGACAAATAAGGATATATATGTTTGTATATATATATATATATATATATATAGATGAATAATAAGAATATTGCAGTATATAGTGATATAGAGTATATAGCCTTTACACATTTGACTTTTATATGCAGTTTTTCTTTACTGTGTGGTTAATTTTTAATTATTTGGGGGCATTGAGAATTTAAGAAAGAAATTAAAAAAAGAGATTTTGAGGCCCGCTCCTGCTTTCTGTCCGGCAAGTAGAGTTGAATTACCCCCCACCACAGATTTTTTGGGGCTCCTACGCCCATGATTTCAGACACACACATTTAAAAATATGACTTACTTATCCTGTTAAAACCAGAAACTTCAATAACTAATATAATATTAAAACATTTAAAAAATGAACCTTTAAAGGTAAGAAAGCAGTCTTGCATTTAAAAGAAAAACGGGCAAAGTATTTTTACTAAGTAGAATAAAATAATACAGCCATTTATGTGAGATTACCATTATGGCAATGTGGCAGCTACTAGTGGAAAAGTTTACAAGAACGCATCCTCCTGTAGGGCAGCTGAGCGAAGTAACTCTGAAAAAAATGGAACCACACAGTAAAGAATAACTGCATAACTAAAAGTCAACAGCCTTATTAAATCCTTTTTAAATTTACTGAATCCCAATTTAATAAGGCTGACAGTGTGTAGAGGCTGTGTTTAATGTTTTTATTTGCTTTTAAAAAAATGTTGCAGACGTTCAGGTTATTAGTTAGTTATTCGAAAGACTATATAAAAATGGTACAAGTTGGGTTTCTTTAATAAACCAAATAATATCAGTTCTTGGACCTTTCCTGTTGGCTGCCCAATGGCGGCTATCGGCCACTTGGTGGTGCTGCTGAGGTGACCATGATTTTCTTAGTGTTAGGGTGAAGGGTGTTATGGCTAGATGTTAGGCTGAGGGGTGTTCGGGTCAGGAGTATTAGGGTTAGGTGTTAGGGTCAGGGGAGTTAGGGTGAGAGGTGTTAGGGTTAGGGGTGTTAGGGTGAGGGGTGTTAGGGCTAGGTGTTAGGGTTCAGGTACTGGCAGATTATACGCTTTACATTAAGAAGAAATTCACAGACACCTCACGGTCAGCGTACGGCCAGCCAACAGGAAAGTATATATCAAAAATTAAAGAAACCTGATACCCAAGATACCTTTTGAAATGTGTTTCCCTTACCTTGAGCGGTAAAAGTTGTTTGCCTTTAAATATTTGCGAGCTCTTAATGCATGTAGAAAATGTTAAGACATGCTTAAAAGAATCAACCAATAGACATCAGCTGGGGTGATACAATGAAACATCTCTCCCTGCTCTGGCAGAGTTCCCAGAATATTAACCCTATGTGTCTGAAGTGGTTTCACTTTGATGTGATGACTTTTCAACTTTGAAAATGTATTTTGCCTGCTGTTCTTTCTAAATAACAATTCAGAGTTTATTGAAGCTGCAGTACTCTGTCCCATCAGTGCAGCAAAGCAAGATTTTGATTAAAGATATTAGATCAAACGAAGAAAAATAGATTTTTCACTGGTATACCCTTAGAAAGTGGCATCAACACATAATGCTGGCATACAACAGGATAATAAATGTATTAAATGGCTTGCAAAGTGGAGCAATAAGTACATACTGTTTTATTCTAGTAAGACTATTTGTCAATGGGGATAGCAAATAGGGTAATTAAAGGTCCATTGAATACATTTCTTTCCTTTGCTGCATCTAAAAGAGGGCATTTGATAAGGTCCAACAGCGTGTTTCCTTTCTGAAAATGCAGCTCCTGGAGCAGAATATACTGCTTGGAATCTTTAGCTGTATGTGTCACTGCCAGCCAATGTGCTGCAATACAGCTGTATGAGTCTGTATAAATGAGGGTCTGCCAATGAGCTATAAAGCCATACATACTCTCTGCACACACAGATATTTGCTGTTAGTTTGCAATACATTTAAAAACGTTTTACTTAATATTTTTTTCATGAAAAAAGGTAACTTTTATGATATTTAAAACAAGCTATTTTAAATGTGTGATATAAAATCTTACATTCTATATCCATTCGGCATCGCTTTTTTTGCTAAACATATACCACTTGTATATATCAGCTCCGCACTCTTCTCCCATATACACAATTATTCTTTTATATATATACATTACTTTACAACAAATGCTCTATCACCTTTTTTTTGCATTAGATACCACACAGGATCTCTGGCATTTGGGTCTTTAATTCTTGCACTGGTTCAGTTTATCCGAGTTATATTAGAATATTTGGACCATAAACTCAAAGGTAAGCTATGATTGTTTTTGATACATAGATTTTATTTCATTGTACAGTGTCCTAAAGGTATATGGAAGTTTCCCTGTTTTTTCTTTTTCTAATCTAACACACACTGCTTATATCACACACATTACATGGAGTCAAACACATGCAGATTTATTTTCTTAAAAACAACTAGTTGTTTACCCGTCATAAATAACAGTATAATATTATGTGTCTCTCCCACCCTCTCCCTCCCATATGTATTCCCCCCTCCCCTCTCCCTCCTATTTGTCTCTACCCCCATCTCCCTCCCCTGTGACTCTTTCCCCCCTCCCTCCCCTGTGTCTCTTTCCTCCCCCTCCCTCCCCTGTGTCTCTTTCCTCCCCCTCCCTCCCCTGTGTCTCTTCCCCCCTCCCTCTCCCTCCCCTTCCTATTTGTTTCTTCCACATCTCTCTCCCCTGTGTCTCTTCCTCCCCATCTCCCTCCCCTGTGTCTCTTACCCCATCTCCCTCCCCTGTGTCTCTTTCCCTCCCTCTCCCTCCCCTGTGACTCGTTCCCCCTCTCCCTCCCCTGTGACTCTTTCCCCCCGCCGCTCCCTCCCCTGTGACTCTTTCCCCCCGCCGCTCCCTCCCCTGTGTCTCTTCCACCCCTCCCTCCCCGGTGTCTCTTTCCCCCCTCTCCATCCCCCTGTGTCTCTTCCCCTTCCCAGTGTCTCTTTCCCGCCTCCTCCCTCCCGTGTCTCTTTCCCGCCTCCTCCCTCCCGTGTCTCTTTCCCCTGTGTCTTTTACCCCCTCCTCCTTCCCCTCTGTCTCTTCTCCTGTGTCTTTTCTCCCCATCCTCCCTCCCCAGAGTCTCTTTCCATCTTTCCCCCTCTGTCTCTTTCCAACTCTCTGTCTCTCCCCCCGTTACCTGCGCAGCTGGCGCCATGCGGTGCATGTACGGAAATCCGTACAAATAGTTTGTGAAGTGCTCATGCGCTCCCACTGGTGCATTACACACGCTTTACAAACTATATTACATAGGCACCTGGCACCTACCAATAGAAACACTGCATTTGGGCGTGTTTTTTAACCCTATACTAACTTTCCAGCCAGTAGCAGCACAATGCCGAGATCCAGAGCAGCACTGTGTAGATGCATCATTCAAGGGAGGAGAGAGAGTTTTTGGGACTACAAATCACATAAAACTTTGCTACTGAGACTGTTATGCTTGTCTCTGATTGGCTAAAGCAAATTATGAATGTTATGCTATTTAGCTAGGATTTTTCAGGGGCATTCCTTCTCAAAGTCAACTACCACAAAACAGAAGAAAGTTTGCAACCCCTTAAGTAAGTTTATTAATGTTTATTTTGGGATTCACATACACTGCTGATTCTCCTCTATCAGATGCATTGATAATCCATGAAACTTCCATATACCTTTAGTGTCCATGCCACCTACAACATGTTGTATCCATCATACGTTATTTTCTGTCTCTCACGCAGCCGCCCAGAACGCATTTGCAAGGTTCTTACTTTGCTGCTTGAAATGTTGTTTTTGGTGTTTGGAAAAGTTTATAAAGTTTATAAACAGAAATGCGTACATCATGGTGAGTACTCGCAGCCTGTGGTATGTACTCGCATGTTAAGTGAGATGTCTATTCTACTTAACTAATTACATCTGCCTTACAGATCGCTATTTATGGCAAGAACTTCTGTACTTCAGCAAAAGACGCATTTTTCTTACTGATGAGAAACGTTGTACGGTAAGTGGATGCCCCTCAGGTCGTACAATAGCATAAACACTGGCTGTTGTTATGTTTTCCCCTTCTGGATCGCTACCTTGTTGTAGTGAAGGGGCTTGTGTACTTCAATGAAGCTGTGAACTACACCATGTAGGGTCACACAAAATGGGCAGGTCATAGCAGAGAGGTCAGACAAATCACGGCCCACTGGAGAAGAAACTGGCAATCCACTTCAGTATCTTTGCCATGAAAACCCTATGGATAAACACAACTGGACACAGGATATGCCTGGCATGCTGTTGTCCACAGGGTCATGGAGAGTTGGGCATGACTGAACGACTAAACAATAGTTCTTTTTAGTTAAAAGACTCCTGTTGTTTTGGAAAAACTTCAATCTTAATTTTAGTAGACTCTGCTTTTTGGGACTTCCATGTTGGACTTCTTAACCAGTGGCAAACTCAACTTTCCACTGCTCACTCAGACTTCTTTTAATAAGCAAATTCCATTTAAAACAGGCTTCTTTTATATTAAAAGACCAGTCTTAGAGAAGATTAACAATCTATGTAAAAGTTAACTAACTTGCCAAGTTTCCCAGTCACTTCTCCATGTTTGTGGACAGTGGGGGATTCAGAGCCCTGTGGATTGAGAGGTAAAAATTGCAGTCTTCAATGTAAGTTGGGATCTATCCTGTTATAGTTACAGCACAGGTCCGCCGCTGCAGCACGGCGACCAACTGCTAGATGGCACTGCCGATATTTTGCAGCGCTGGCGATATGTTAGAGAAGTTCTAAGCTTAGAATGGAAACCTAACCCTAACCCTCACCCTAACAGTTTACCTAAGCCTTGACTCTATGATATGGCACTGGAAAATCGGCAGCGCCATCTAGCGGTTGGCCACCACACTGCAGCGGCGCACTGGTGCCGTGACCATAGCAGGATAGGACCGTAAGTTGAATGTAGGAAATTGCATTTTTTCTAATAACATTAATCTGAAAAAGTACTTGTTATTACCTTATATAATAAATCCCTATGAGAATGTCTCTCTCTATATACAGGTTTGTTGTACTTCAGCACACCTGAGTTACTTAGTTGCATGAGATCAGGTGCATCAATCAGAATGTAGAGAGACTGAAATCCTGGACTGTTGGCAGCCCTTGTAGGACCAAGTTGCCCATCACTGCAATAAATTAGACAATTTTTTCAACCTTCACTGTGTCATGAGGCCCAGTCCCTCTGAAGCGTAGTGAACCTAAGGGTGTGTACATCAGTTGCTGTCACATGTTGGGAAGTGGTAAATGGGAAAGATTAAGAGGGCATGTTGTGCTTGTTTGCACTGAAGGTTACAGCAATACTCTGACAACACTGTGATGTAGACTACTGTAAGATAAACACATTTACAATACACTTTGTTTACTAAATACTATTTGCTTAGCAAAATCTTACTTGTAAATTTGCATTGTCGTACCCTTGTTGGAGTATAATTTAGACATTGGTAAATAAGTATGTCAGTGTTCCCTGGTGGTCCAGTGGTTAGGATTTGGTGCTTTCACCACTAGCACCTGGTGGCAATCAGGGAACCAAGAGGTCACACTACTCTGAAGCCATGCAGGGTTGGCCCTGGTCAGTATATGGATGGGAGAAAACTCAGGAATACCAGGAGCTGTATGCAGTACGCACTGGAGAAGGAAGTGGCAACCCACTCCAGTATCTCTGCCATGAAAAACATGTGGATCAACATTATAATGAACATAAAGATGTGCCTGGTGTGTTACGGTCCATGAGGTCGTGGAGAGTCGGAAACGACTGAGCGACGTAGACAACAAGGGAAAGTATCAAATAAATTCCAATAAGGTCTACTAGGCCAGACAGAACTTATATTTAATGTCCAGTGCTCTGTGATTGTCCTGTCACAGTCCCTAACAAAATGCTATTACTAGTGCTAAATTATACAGTCAACTAGAACTAGTCACAGATTAATTTGCCAATAGACCACCACACATTATATGGTACTGCATCACCAGATATGCTCTCGGAAGCAAGCTTTGTATGCTGTGGCATGTAGGAAGACAGCAGATCAGGTTGGAAAATTAAAATGTATAAGAATAAAATTTACTAAAAACTTACATACTTACACTTAGTTTAAACAAAGTATATTGCAAAGTTGTTTACCTTACTTTAAATAACAACATGGTGTATAGTGTTAGAATATCACAGGAGCTTTTTCTATATGCAAAGGACAAATACTTTAACTTTCACATTGTGGATTTAGCACTATTTTATCTAATCGGTGCTTCTGAGCATGTTACCCACAGAGAGCCCAGAATTTTAGGATATTTCTGTGTGCGTTTTGTTGTTCAGCCATATCGAAGTGACCCTATGTAGTGCAGCATGTCAAGCACATCACTCATTGTTTCTATGACCTCATCTATCCAATTCCACCTTCGCCATCCACTTCTTCGTGTGCCTTCAATCTTTCCCAGCATCAAGGTCTTCTCAAGGGAATCCTGTCTTCTTATGCTATGGCCAAAATATTTGAATTTTAGCCTCATGATCAAACCTTCCAGTTAACCGTTTGAATTGATTTCCTGAAGAACGGATTTATTGGATCTTCTTGCAGTCCAAGGGACTCTAAGCAGTTTCTTCCAACACCACAATTCAAAGGCGTCAATTCTACAGCGCTCAGCCTTCTTTATGGTCCAACTCTCACATCTGTATGTTACTATTGGATCCATTTGAGTTTGCTAATTCCCAAGATTTAAATGTTTTGCCTTGTCATCTCATGTTTGACTATGTTCAGTTTATCTTGGTACATAGACCTAATAATCCTAATAATTTGCTGAATTGTTCTGTGCAGCAGCAGACTTTCCTTCCCCCTCCAGACACATCTTCAGCAGGGCTTCCTCTCGGCTTTAGCCCAACTACTTCAACACACTTGGTGCTGCTCGTACTCGCCGTCTGCTCTTCCCTAGTAATATGGTAGACATTTTCTGACCTGAGGGGCTCATCTTCCGGTGCCATATTGTTATGTCTCTGGTCGTGCTTATCCATAAGGTTATCTTGGCAAAGATGATAGAGTGGATTGTCCGTGACCCTACATGGTAAAGCTCATAGCTTCATTGAGGTACACAAGCACCTTCATAACCACAAGAAGAGTATTACTGATCAATTCCCCTCTATCCTGTGCCCAAATAGGGTTATCTTAAAACATCTAAGTACCATCTAACATCTTATACTGGAGTGTAGAAATAATGTTCTGTCCTGTTCCGGTCACCTATAAATAGGAAAAAAAAAAGGTTAAACCACAATGCTTCCCTGTCTGACCTTTAGTGGTAATATCCCTTTAAGGCAAACCTTTTAAAAGTTTAACCTTTTGTTGAGGTCAAGTAATACTGATTATCAACAGTAACACAGAGCAATACAGATGTAGCACCAAGAACTCGATCTGGCAAGAGATAGATGACTTGGATCCATTTATCACCCTATCTGTTTATTTTTCAATATGTGATATTTCCTTTACTTTAATTATATTATTTTCACTCCAGGTCAGTAACCTCTGGAAATCCATAGTGCAGAAACCTAATACACAACTTGGAAAATAGTTACATAGTTACATAGTAATTGAGGTTGAATAAATACTTTTAGTCCATCAAGTTCAACCTTTTTAGATCTCATCTGGTCTGCAATATGCAGAATAGTTGTTAATTGATCTAGAGGAAGACAAATAGGATTATGGTCCACTGGTGTCCCATATTCATACAATTTAACTTTATTTTTAAAACAGGAAACAACTGACTTTAAAAATTCAAGTCAAGCTATGCCTGGTCTCGGGTGTGAAAGACACTGATTGGCTGACACCATTCATGCATAGAAACAGGAAGTTAGAGGGTGGAGCTTAAAATTAAAGGCATATCTAAGTTTCCTGGATTATGAGTGCATCTGATAGAGGAGAATCAGTAATGTATGAAAATAAAATTTTGCATGAAAAAAATCCCAAAATAAACATGTAAACACTTACCTTGAAGTTAGCAAAATGTCTTGTAATTTCTGACAGTTGAAAATCAGAGATAACACACCTTTGAAACCCATGCTAAATTAGCATAACACTCATAATTTGTTTTGACCAATCAGAGGAGGCTCAGAAAGCTGATACATTTATATCAAGCTCTGGGGTTCCTGGTTGTGCTGTAAAGTCTCTCTACCAAAAAGGTAAAAATTATCTGACTACCTCTCCTCTGTGTACTTGGTTATGTAAGCTCCCTGTGGGTGTGCAAAGCTGGATTTTATTTTCCTGCCTATAACTTTTTAAGTACCTTGAACTTTTCTATATAACACATATGTTTCTGATAATCATTGCCTGTTTCTTACCAAACATTTGAAACCCAGGAAACTTATATATACCTTTAACACTTTGCCAGAAACTTGTTTGTTTTTAAAGATTTACTTATTTAAAAATGGAAGTTAAATTTTGGAAGACAGTTTAAAAAAATAATGTATTTGCTTAGAAACCACTCACACTCCCTTAGATGGAAAGAATGCTGGAATAATTATCCACATACACACTGTAGCTTTAATATACGTGTTATATTTGATGGTGGTAGCAATAATGGAGCCATTAAAAGACCACAGACATGTCATTTATAATATGCTATTTGAAAAACGTGACTTGATAATGTACAAAATGTTTTTTAAGTGTAAAAAAAAAATAAAGCATTAATTTTTCGCTATTGTATTCAAATTTTGCTTTAATGGCAGCAACCATTGTACTTTTCTTCCTAAAGATGACAAACTGTAGAATCAAATAGAATCTATTTATTTTTTGTTGTACAGTAAATAAACAGTACATTTGTGTTCATATTTAAATGTCTAAAACAAGTTAAAAAAACTTGTTTCCTGCACAGAATTCTGAGAAATACAGTTATTACACTGCACTCTGGGAACCTGGGCAGGGACATGCAAATGAGCCCACAAAGGCTTCACTCTTACAATCCATAACCATTTTAAACATGGCTTCCTTTACGCATATGTCTGCTTTTTGCAATGCTCAGGATGGATTATACACAAGCCAGGAATTCTACCTGTGTACAGCTGTTTCAAGGTTACTGCCTCAAAACAGCGTGGGGGCGGTTACTGGCTTGTGTAGTAGATTTTATGAGGAGGTAGTTTACAACCATTTCATTTATGGTGGGCAAAAAAAACGATAGCAGCCTCTACAGTACAGTAGTACATTTGTGTTCACATTTAAATGTCTAAAACAAGGTAAAAAAACATGTTTCCTGCTCAGAATTCCGAAAAAAAAACAGTTATTACAATGCATTCTGAGAGCCTGGGCAGGGACGTTTTTGTGAAAAGACACTTGAGGATATTATCAATTAATCCGAATTACAAGGATCTAAAGATTGAACTTGATGGACGAAAAGTCTTCTTTCAACCTCAAATACTATGTAACTATATGTACTGTAACTATGATCCTCGGTCCAAGATGGAGCCCCACATGACGCCAGTTACTAAAATACAAGAATGTGTCTATAAAAATGCTTGCATGACCCTACCTTACACAGCTGCTAATGTTGTTACTTTTTTTTCCATATTCACAAGAATGTGACATTTTTTCCCCAAACTAGTAGCCCTTCAATATTGATTTATTTGGTCTAATCTATTTGCACCATGAGATTCGAAAGCTTAAAGCGCCTGAAGTCAAATACATTTATTAAAAATGGACACGATGTCCATTCTGTCATTACTCGGGTCTGT
Organism: Discoglossus pictus; assembly: GCA_027410445.1. Lineage (NCBI taxonomy): Eukaryota > Metazoa > Chordata > Amphibia > Anura > Alytidae > Discoglossus > Discoglossus pictus. The sequence continues at coordinate 176,252,093 of CM050170.1, read as the reverse complement.
AGATGGTTATCCCATTATTCCTGGCGGCTGAGTTCTTGCATTGTCATTATCTTTCAATTGAATTAGTGCAACGTAAGATTTCTTTTTGTATAACAATAGTATTACTTACAGTCAATTACAGAACATGTGTTTAACTACCGCTCTTCTATGTCATACTTAATACTTTGTGTTTAATGTGAAACAGCTGTCTGCATTCCATAATTATTGGATATTGTTAACAGGGTTGCCGTGCTGGACAAAGTCACAGATTTCTTATTATTTCTGGGGAAAATTCTTGTTGCTGGTTCTGTAGGTAAGTAATGTGTCAGATTATAATCTTCTATGTTATATTGATTCAACAGCGTAGAAGCCGATGAGAGAACCAACTTAAACCGACAATGCTCCATGAGCGATCATTCCAGTAAATACATTAATTCATTTAGATATATGCACAAGCTCACACATACACTCACACATGCACACATACACTCACACATGCACACATACACTCACACATGCACACATACACTCACACATGCACACATACACTCACACATGCACACATACACTCACACATGCACACATGCACACATACACTCACACATGCACACATGCACACATACACGCACACATGCACACATACACTCACACATGCACACATACACTCACACATGCACACATACACTCACATATATAATGGATTTATTTAGATTTCATGCTTCCTCAGGCCGTTTAGATTTGTTCACCCCGCACGCCCCAATTGCGGATTATCCTTTACTCTTTCTAGATCTCAAATACGTTTATGACATACAATATACCTACATAAAAACTTATAAAGTGTCACATACAGAAATATCATTACATCCAGATATCTCTGTGCATATATAATATATATTTCATTGGACTGCACTGGCATTTTCAGGCAGTCTGCTGCCCCCTGAAAATGTCCTGCCTTAGGCATGGGCCTTGGGGGCCTTAGCAGAAGCACACCCCTGATACATTTATATATATATATAGATACAGTAAACTCCTGACTATCCGGCATTCAACCAACTGGGACTCTCGAGCAACCGGCACCTACCTCTATTCCCCGTTGGATAAAAACACTCACTTAATCGGCATTATCCGGCACAACCGGCATCCACATTTTTCAACTTTTTTCCCCTGTTTATTTTTAGCTTAAAATTACTCAGGTTAGTTAGCAGTAGCTGTTTTATAGATCGTTATAGGTTTTTTAAGGTTTTTAGGGTTGATTAGGGCTTTTAAATTAGTGACTCTCAAGCAACTGGCAACTACACTTATCCGGCAATAGGCAATCCCCATAGGTGCCGGATAATGGGGAGTTTGCTATATATATACTAGGAAATTGCCCGTCAAAAATGACAGGAATAAAATTGTAAGACTGGCAATGCTGTTTGCCACACAATGTGAGGCTTTTTCTCCTCTCAGCACCTTCTGCGCTCATTGAGAGCTCCGCCCTGAGCGCCTCTGGCACTCATTGCAGGCCTCTCCCCGTACTTTAACTTTCCTGCTTTGCAATGATCACCTTCAGCACGCACCGCGTGCCCCACGATGAGCGCCTTCAGCCTTTCCTCATGTATACTGTACGGGCCACTCATTGCAGGGTTCGTTAACCTGCAAGTTTTGTGCTTGGGAATGCCATGTGTCTCTTTCCAGCATCTCCCCCCTGTCCCTTTCCTGTGTGTTTCTCTTTTGTGTGTCTGCTGGATCTTTACGTGGAGCTGACTGCCGTTGTTCTTGTAAGTGTTAATGTCTGTGCAGTCGTGTATTTTTCAAGTCCTGCGTGCCTGGCTTTGTGTTTCTATTTGCGGCGTTGTGTATTTTCTAAGTCCTGCGTGCCTGGCTTTGTGTTTCTATTTGCGGCGTCGTGTATTTTCTAAGTCCTGCGTGCCTGGCTTTGTGTTTCTATTTGCGGCGTCGTGTATTTTCTAAGTCCTGCGTGCCTGGCTTTGTGTTTCTATTTGCGGTGTCGGGTATTTTGTTCCTGAAAATAATATACATAGGGCCTCATTCTATTAACGGCCATAGGAGATGCGGGGCCGCAAGGACCGGCCGCAAGCTATTTGCCTATTCTATTCCCCTCCGGCCGGGGATTCCGGCAGGCTTGCGGCCGGCGCCTTGCTATCCCTTGCGGCCGCACGCGCCGGAGGAAAGCCTTTGATCTAAAACGGCCGCAAGAAAAGCCCGGTTGCTATTCAATTGCTCCGGGAACCTTCTCTGCAAGGCTAAAACCGAGCCGCAGCTTACTTGCAGGAAAAAGGTCCCACTAGCACCAATTAAGCACATTATAAAGCCAAAATAAAGCCATCCTACACTCTGAGGAGACTGTAAAGTGATTGTAGGTGTTAGCAAAAATAGCACAACATTCCCCTACATTCAAATCCGTAAAACAAAAAAATTTTAATTTATGTCAAAAATCCATGTAAAAAGTCCAGAGGGCTTGGAGCACCTCAGACCCGCCCACGCTGCGGCCGGAAAATAAACAGTTAATGTAAACTCGGATTTGGGCTGATGTGCAAGCTTGAGAGGGGGTTACTATTAATCCTCATGTCCCCCAATATGATCCCTAGCATTTACAGAGCTGTACAGTGCAGGCTTGAATTTATTTTTGACTTTAAAGATTTCTGAGCTTACGGCCGGTTGCAAGATATGCGGCCGGCCGTAAGAGGAGATCCTTGCGGGGCCGTTTAATTGAATTGCGAGGTAACGGAACCCCCGCAAGGAATCGCAGCCTTGCGGCCGTTTTACGGCCGATAATAGAATGAGGCCCATAGACATTAATGCATTAACCTAGCTCGAGGCGGGGTATGTTTTATAGTTTGATTGAAATCTTCACTTTTATAGCCCCTCTACTTAATTCTGTATCAGGCAAACATGCCTGGTCAATAGATCCTTATCTAGATGTCAATTATGTGTCTATCCAGGTACATGTCTTAGACCACTTAAGTACAGTAAGATCTTTCACAAAACAAGAACTTATATGTGGGACTGTTTATAAAGTTGATAAAATCAAATCAAATCATTTTTAGGGTGTTTTTTTTTTTTTTAATACACTGATCCTTTTTATTAGTTGCTTTTGCTGAAGAAGGAAAGAACCTTATAGAACCACCTGAATGATGTATTGTCCCTGGACTGGGAGCCTTCCAGAGGGGAATGCTCTCCAAACAGGCATATCCTACATGATGTATGATAATGGGAGGCGACTAAAGTGTATTTGTGTACATTGCTAGCAGCTCATGTTACACTATTGCCTGCTATTAAAGTGCGTTTTACTGAGCGGTCTCAGTTTGGTACAACTGCCTAGGCGGCTCCCGCTATAGAGATAATACCTCATTCAGATGGTGGCAAGACCTGGATCTTAGCCTGGAGCATGATTTAAAAATTAATTAATTGTTTAAATGCACAGTAGAAGTTTAATAAAGTTTTTTTTTTCTTAACAAGCCTTACCTAACTGTTTCAAGCACTTTAAACATCTCTGGTACATGATACGCAATGGGCCTCATTCAATTGCGATTTGGCCATATAAACACAGAGCATATTTTTTTTTACAGACGTTTTTAGTTAGTGAACTTCTATCCAAATGCAAGGTCTTCACTAACTAAAAACTTCTGTAAAGAAAATATGCTCTGTGCTTATATAGAGCCCTATTCAATTGGCAAAATCGCAATTGAATGAGGCCCAATGTTATCAATGTGTATTTCCAGTTGTGTAAACCATGTTCAAAGTTGAATTCTGATAGAAAACATGTTACTGATAATGTCCCACTGCATTTTTATATAAAGGAGTCCTGGCCTTCTTCTTCTTCACAAGAAAAATACCAGTGATCACTGATGAAGCCCCCACGCTGAATTACTACTGGGTACCTCTTTTGGTAAGTTTTGGTCTCATTTCTTTTTGGCATCAACATCTAACTAAGCTGGCGTGTCCTAAAAGGCTGTTGTATTTTAGGAAAAGCTTCACATTTGGGAAGTATGTAAAAAACTAGCAATGTTAGCAGCTGTGTGAAGGCTTTTTTTACAGAAAATCTTAATGTGATGTAATCGACTAACAATGTTTTACGTAGGGATTGATCTTTCAGAAAGTTGCAATTTAACTATAGAAAAGCAATACTCAATATAAATCTAACATTCAAACACCAACTTCTGTACCTCCAGTTGAGCAGCTTGTCTCCACCCCTTAGGAGTTCATTAACACCTCCCACCAGGAGGTTGTCCTAAATGAAGAAGGCAAGGCAAACATACTACGTCTCATCCAATGACGGTCATCTGCATCTAGACATAAGCTTGTGCCAGAATTATTCCTGTCCTTTGCTGACCTCCTAAGGGGTGGAGATGAGAAGCTGGAATACAGGTTTAGATATTTGTGTTTGACAGCAATTTAATATTAAATGTATAATTAGAACTTTTTGTATCTTATGCCTTTTCCCTATCTTTATGAGATTTTTTTATTCAGACTCAATCTATCTATTCTCCCTCTACATTTTATATATATATATATATATATATATATATATATATATATATATATATATACTGTATATATATATATATATATATATATATATATATATATACGTGTGTGTTTGTGTCTCTCTCTCTATATATATATATATATATATATATATATATATATATATATATATATATGTTTTTAAACTTATTTTTAGACTTGCGGGTGGGCTTACAAATGTATTATTTGTTTATGGTGTGTGTTTATATATATATATATATATATATATATATATATATATATATATATTAAATAGGAAAAGTGAGCAAACATCCGTTTTTTTTCTCTTTTTTTGTTTTTCTTAAGAAAATCAGAGATATTAACCTACACAATAGGTGTTGAGGTATCTGCTCTTTATATTTTCCAATCTGGTTGTAAAACACTGGAACCGAAAACATCCCAGACTACTAAATTCGATGAAGCAAACAAATCTTTCTGGGACAGTAGTACTACTATCTCACCACAAGGTGGAGCTTAAACTGGAATTGTATATTTGCAAATTATGGAACATTTTTTACATTTCAAATTTAATTTGCAGAGTACAGATTTTTACAGCTGTGCACTTACAGCTAACTCAGTTAACAAATATAGATTCCACCTGGGGGAATAGATCTGGTTGCTTACCTTAAACAGCCTGCAGTGATTTGATTAGTAGTTTTGGAAAAAAAAATGTTTTTGTGAAATATGTAAAAAAAAAATTACATTATGTACTCAAAATATTTTTTTAGAAAACAAAAACTTAAAGTTAGCTGGCATCTGTCTTTTTTATTGCTAGGCTGCCTGCGTCCTGAGTGGGAGCATTATCCTACTGGGACATGTTCATCTATTTCTTTCTGTTGGCAAGTGACTATTCAAAGTGGCAGTCTGGATCTTTCCTGTTTTGTCCCTGTCAGCACTGGCATTTAGTGGACAGTAGATGGCGCAATGGTGGTGCACCAAGACTTTGTTCAATTTGATCTCAGGTTTAGGGTTCAGGGTTAGGGTAGTGGCAGATGATAAGCTTTACATGGTAAAGTAGTGGCGCTCTGTGCGCCTTCACTCTAAGAACAGATTGAGCAAAGTGTCAGTGCGCCACCGCCGCACCATGCCACTGCACTGGCGGGGACAAAACAGGAAATATCTGGAAATATAAATGGAAGTATTATCTATATCCACCTTTCCTCTCATTCCTCCCAGGTTTCTAGTCCTTTGTTTGCGGTCATTTAAAAAAAATTAACATAATGGTGAAGAATTAAAGCTTGAATTTATTCTTAAACTTTGTATAAACATATCCCATTATGAATAAAGTTTTTCCAAAACACATACTATAAATCTGACACTTCATTGGTACCTTATTTGTCATGTTCCTTTGCTGTAATGTACTAATAACCTATATATTAATTGGTCTTTTGTATCTACAGACGGTTATTATCGGGTCCTACCTTATTGCACATGGATTCTTCAGTGTCTATGCAATGTGTGTTGACACGCTTTTCCTGTGTTTTTGTAAGTATTTATTCTTGCGTGTTCTGTGGTTGTTGTGTGTGTATTTTTTTCGATTACAATTTGCATGTGCGGGGCGAGCCATGTTTAAATACCCATTCTCATAATGCAGGTTGTGTTTGGAGATTTCAGTTCCAATAACTAGATATTTAAATGGATACCATGCTTGGTGGGTGAGACACAATTTAAAAAGTTATGGAAGGTTCCTGGGTGTTACTAGGTATATGATAAAATTGGTATCTAGTTACTTTTATGTGCTTTATTCTATTAAGAAGTGCTTATAAGCTCTGTTTTTACTGCTTAAAAATAAACACATATTACCTATTTTGCTCTGCCCTCTGCAGCTCCCAAAGACACATACTCTGCTTTACTTGCTTTGCTATGTCTCATACTAACCAATCAGCATGGGCGTAGAAGCCCCGAAAAATCTGGGTGCTGTCTACAGCCGGTGCAAAGGGTAAATTCTAATTGCCTCTGCCCCCCATATAATTAAAAATTATATATATATATATATATATATATATATATATATATATATATATATATATATATATATATATATGTTAAATTATGGGTCAAAGCTTTCATGGGAAAGACATACTGCTCCATAGCACTGGCACTAGTGGCTAAATCTGTTAATGCATGATTAAGTTTAATTTTGCTTTTTTTGTGTCCCCTATTCATTTAATCTGGGGGTGATTTGTCCCCTACCCTCTGCCATTCAGTGAACATTCTGAAACACGTAGCTGAGATGTGGTACCAGATAGGCTAGGACACTACACTGCACATCCAGCACTACAGAGTCTGTGTCTGCGTTTGTTTAACTGGGCAGATCAGTAAAGGGACTATTTGTATGATTTTAGGCAGTAAAAATAAAGCTTTAAACACTTCTTATTAAAATAAAGTACATAAAAGTAATTAGACACACAGGTAAATTGCATGCATAGGAAACTCCAGGAGCATTCCTTATACCTTTAAAGCCAAAGGGAGAGATTCACTAAGCTATCATATAGGCTACAAAGGCATATGAATGGCTGCAATGGCTATTTTTGCTATAACAAACAGAGCACATTCAAGCATATCACATACCCTTTAATGCTTACGGAATCGGATCCAAAATCTTCCTCCGAAAGATTTGCGTCTGATAATAAAACTATTAAAACATATAAATTTCCTAAAATAAAAGCTGTTATAAAGGGACATGAACTGTATCAGTGCTGTTCTCCATAATCAATATTTAAAAAAAACTCTTTGATATGACCTAGTTATTATGCTTTCTGTCCTCTTCCATTTTATCTCTTGGTGGGCCAAAACAAGTTAGAAAGTATTATTTGCTCAAAAGTTAATTTGTTCTGTATTTTTTTTTTTTGCTAGATCACTCAACAATTAGATTAATTTATCTGTTGTACCGCTGTAATGGCCTAAGGGCAGATTCGTTATTGCAATCCTTATTCAGTGATATAAAAATAATCTTCAGTATTATTATTACTATTTAAAGGGATATCTAAGTTTGCTGGATTAATACGGTTCTGCACTCTATAGGCAAAAAGCAGATAATATATATGCAGCACATCTCATAAAACATTTTATTTTTATTAATAGCTAAAAATCCCTCTAATGATTGTGTTGACACACGCAGGGGGTCTCTACACAAGTTCCTGATCCCCACCCAATCAGCATGCAGCTGAGCAATATTAACCCACTATTTACCTGCTCTTGCTTGCTGAGCCAATAGTAGAGCAGAGATGTCAGCCTCCCTGTCACTGCTGGGATATGACTCATCCCTGCTTCCTGTCTATGCTATGTTCTGTTGCCATAGCAACTAACATAGTGCTATGTCTCAAATCTTTCATCCAACCGGATTGGCCAAAACAAATTATGGAGGGGTTGTTAACCTTAATTTTAAACTGTCAGAAATTACAATAGATTTTGCTAACTTCAAGGTAAGTGTTTAAATGTTTATTTTGATGTTTTTTCATGCAAACATTTTTTTTTATACTATTAATTCTCCTCTATCAGATGCATTCATAATCCAGGAAACTTACATATCCCTTTAAGCATCCAGATAAGCTACATATTTCTGCTTTCTATGAGTTGCAACCTAATGAGTTGCAATAGCTCTGGTTTGGAGGCAGAATTAAAACCTGCCCATTGCCAACTTGAGTACAGCAAGTCTCCAACAAATAAAGATCAGCCACTCTAACCTCTTTACAACATTGGGTCTGGCCTTTTGTTGACACCATGTAGGAAAAAAAGCATTTTTAAATATATTTAATATCTGCAGGGGTGTAGGAGCCAGAATAATTCAATACATACAAACATAGAAAAGTAGGGGGGGATTTGTCCCCCACATCCCCCCAGTTCCTACACCCATGAATATCAGCAATAGTTTCTGTTTTCAGGTTAGTTACATTATACCTTTACTAAAAGTTGATTTTGAAATGTCAGTTAAATGTCTGCTCAAATTAGGCTGGCATGACCAAAACATGTAGAATTAGCCAAAAATGTGAATTAAAAATTAGATTTACATAAAAACAGATCAAGTTGTATTTTTCCTGCTACAGATTTTTTCAACACTTATTCTGCAGCTGGGTAACGTCCCATATTATGTGAATAATAATCATCGCTGAGGTACAACCTGTAGGATCTGCTTGCCTTATATCGATGAATGAGGGATTTGGCTTGAGTAGATTTTTATTTCCAGTACAGTCTTAATCTAAACTGTCATCAATCTCTTTAGGAAATAAAAGATTACTTGATAGCTGCTGACAGATACAATGATAAGGCAACAATATAGGTGTTTGTATAAGCCGTATAATGTTGCATACACACACAGAGCACATGCAGAGCAATTTCCTGTTATAGGATAACGTGTTCAGCAACACGCTACATGTTGAAGGGTCATTTATTTAAAGGTTTAATTTTATTTCATAGAAAAATATATCATTTAAAGTTCTAGTATGTAGTAAAGACTGGTATAAATAACTTCTCAATATAGCCGTTTTGAAAATAGCTGGTTTAAGCATCATCTTTAGGTGGGAATCAACCCAAATTTTACCAACTGTTTAGCATAATTTAATTTGACTGTGCTGCTGGGAAGTGTTGGTACACTCTGTTACAATGCTATAATGGTGTAAAAGATGGGAGAAGCTCCAGCCTAGAGGGAGGGGAATAGCTACTTTAAGTGTAAGTTTTTTCACAAAAGCTCATCTTTAAATAAAAATGGCGCATTTAATGACTACAGCAGAAAGAGTGTTCATAAAAAGTCTAATTTCCAAATAAAATGTAACAAATAAAGCTTAAATAAACCTGGAATTGTGGCAAGAATAGTCACAGAATGTGCACAAAGGGCATGTCTTCTAATTAAGTTTTTTTTTTAAAGTTGATTTCAAGAATCTCATCCATAATTTTTTCGATTACTGGTCTTCACAAAATACCCTGACATGGATTAAACTAAATATTAGGTTTATGGTTGCCTATGAGAGATCAATATCTGTGAAAATGTCAGTTTGATGTTCGGTGAATATCTTTGTCACCTAAAATATAATTTACGATAAACGTAGGGAATGTCTTGATGGTACAACCATCACTAAGTTGGGTTCTTCTTCATCACCAAGTTGGATAAATCTTAAAAGATTTAAAACATGACTATAGATTGAATTGGATATTTTCTATCACATAAATCATTTTTGAGATATTCAGCATTGTCTGTGCCATATCAATATGCTAATAGTCATTATTTGTATTTTAATATGTGGCTCTGTATGGGAATTTGTGTCTCAGTCTGTTTGAATATTCTGGTATCAAACCACTTGATAACACTGGGGTAGTTCAGTTTTGCCACTAGAAAAACAGATAACGACCATTGTTATTATTATCTTTATTTGTAACGCGCCAACATGTTCTGTAGCGCTGAACAAGGGATAAGTATGAGGCAAAACAAAAACTGACACATAGCAAAGAATGAAGAACCCTGTCATTGAGTTTAGAATCTAGTGTACGTGGAGCTTTCGCTGAAGATTGAAAACTCGCAAACTTACACTCTAAACCATTCACAAATTAGCATATCAAGATCACTCATTAGTATACTAGAGTGGCACATTAGCATAGCTTAACCAAAAAATAGAATATCCCAACAAAGATAGTAAAATACAGTTCCTAGGGATGACCGAGGACATCTGCATGAATGTCTCAGGAATGATTTACTTTACTGCAATATGTAGACCAGGGGTGTCCAAACTCGGTCCTGGAGGGCTGCACCCAGGCCTGAATTTGAATATATCCTTTCTGTGCACAGGTGAGTCAATCAGGATGACTGAATAAGTGACTGACTCACCTGTGCGCAGCAGGGATATCATCAAATCCAGGCATGTGTGTGTGTGGCCCTCCAGGACCGATTGTGGACACCCCTGATATAGACAGTTTTTAATCCTAACAAACAGATTTCCTTTAAAAGGAATTTGTGACTTCAAAGGAAATGGGAGGTTTCTGGATTTTTACTAGGAATATAATATATCTATTTTACTTTTGTGTACTATGTTGTAAAAAAAAAAGTGCTTAAAAGCACTGTTTTTTCTCTCCCTTTACTCATAAGATGTTTACCTCTTTGGGTCTGCCCTCTGCAGCTCATTAATATACTGAGTGTGAAATGCAGCGGTTCAAATTAACCTGTCAGTGACCTATCTCAAGTAGCATGTTGCAGAATGTTGCCACTGATTGTGATCGATTACTATGATACAATACAACCCCTGTACGTAGAAGTGCACTGTCTTCATGAGCTACAGAGGGAGCACTTTTGTAATAAAGTTTATAAAAGTTAGAGATACACAGGTATATTCTTTTTCAAGTGAAATGCAGTAACCTTCTATGTCCCTTTAAGCTCTTTTGTGCTTATTTTTTCGAACTTTCTGTTGGCTTGCATGCAATATCTGTCGCTGCCGTGAATACAACACAATTGTATGATATGGGATTCTAACTTTAAATATTCTGCTCTTTTCTGTCCCGTTTCCCTCTTGCCTTCATTGCACTGCTTCTTGCTTCGTTGATCCTTGCAAATTCAGGCGAAGATTTGGAAAGGAATAATGGATCTGCATCCAAACCTTACTACATGTCACCCAACCTGCATAGGATTCTGGGAAAGAAGGAAATAAGCCCTAAGAAGGCAAAGCGTTAATTTATTGCACTCTCTTTAACAAAATGCACCTTTAACACAATAACTGAGTTGAAGATGAGGTAAATGAAGGTTAGACGGAGATTTTGATGTAATTGCTTGTACCCAAATACTACAAAGCAATTGTCTGAGGGAATCTGGGACCTAAAAAATCACATTGTGAGTCAGTATTATATTTTTAGTGCCTCTGAACAGGAAAATGTCAAGATACGCTTTTCCTAAAATTGCTTTTAGGGTTTTAATATTTTTATAAAGCTGGTTTCTGTACATAGGAACAGCATTTTTTTATAACAATTTTTCTTTTCATAGAAAAAATACTTGATATAAATGCTACATTGATTAATCAGCCATAAACGTTTTGCTTTATCATGACATATTTGGCTTGTAAAATGACTTTATCTGAAAGTTTGGTGCTAGGTAATATTTGCACTTCACAGGACAACCATTGAAACTGTGATTTTAAGATTAACCAGTTGGATCCAAAGGGAGATGATTCATGGCGGCCATTTTGAAACTGCGGGACTAAGCGGTTATGTAATGCAAGTGGGCCTTCAGTTTGTAGCTTGTTGCTCAGCCCATTGTGGTCCTTTAATGACTGCCATTGTATTGTGTTACCTCCATAACAGTGAATAGTTTGTTGACAATTTAATATTGATTATTCTCCATGGTAACCCTTTTTGATAAAACTTTATTTATAATATGCAATTGAAGCAACTGTTTTCATTCCTATAATTACTGGGTATTTAGTGACTTAATAGGTAAATCTTACTTGCTGGGCTGAACAGGACGTGCCAGTCTGCATTAACCCCTACCCCATCCTACCTAGAAGCCCCAAAACCACTTGGTTAACAAAATACCTGGGAAATGTCATCACCCTTGGACGGTAGCACGACTTTTGGGCGAAGGAGAGCTTGCGCACCGCCATGTGCGCGCCAAAATTGACTGACAAATGCGCGCAACCACACCAGAGCACTACTCCTGGAATAATGCACTTTTACAGCACTGCCCCAGTATTCACTGCCATGGTGTGGTGTATGGCAGGGTGGCACATGGTGTGCCAGGGGGGTGTGGGTATTGCACAGCTGGATTAGTGGAGATGGAGGGGATATGTTTAAAGATCAGAAATGGATGGAGAGGAGTTTGTGCATGATGGCTGAAGATGGGTTTCTCTTTCCCTGTGCCCACCCTCTAACCCCAGGTCTCTCTCCCCCTGTGCCTATCCTCTAACCGTCTCTCTCCCCACCCTCTAACCGTCTCTCTCCCTCTAACCGTCTCTCTCCCCCATGTACTCACCGGCCGCAGCGCTGGTGTGGGTGCACGCATTTGTGGGAGCGCACATGTCATCTCGCAGGGCTCCGCGCTAAAGTCTGTGTGCCCCCTTGGACACTTTTATATACGGTATATATATATATATATGTATATATATATGTATGTATATATATATGTATATATATATATATATATATATATATATTATTTTTTTATATATATATATTTGATAAATATGTACTTTCCTGTAGGAGGAAGAGGAAAGTTGAGAGACATTTTTCCAATTTGTTTCTAGAACTTGAAGTTCTCCAGGTCAGTGGTTCTTAAACCTCTCCTCAGGACCCACCAGACAGGCTATGATTTAGGTTAAACATTTTGTAAATACAGATGAGGCAATTGGAGTCTGTTGAGTGATCATTGCTTCTCTTGTGTTCACACAGTGTTAAACCAAAACCATGGCCTGCCTGGTGGGTCTTGAGGAGAGGTTTGGGAACCACTGCTCTAGGTCACATACAAATAGTATGACTTCCAGAATTTCATCAACAGCTTATCAGGAAAGAATAGGAGGTGACCATGAGTATAGTATGAGGATTTAATTGAATAGCCAAGTTTCACATTCAAACCCTTAGAGCCTCATTCAATTGAGCTTTCGGGAGATATGGGCTTCGGAAATGTAGCCCACAAGTTATTTTGCTATTTAATTGGCGTCTTTTTGCGAGCTCCGATCGGGTTATGTGCTCCGGCCTCCGATTCACTGCGATGGTTCACATGGCAAGTTAATGCCCCTCCAAGCCGTTGATCTTTCTCGTCCGCAAGAGTTGCGGACGCTAAAATCACAAATCGCTATTCAATTGCTCCGATTCCCGCTCGCTAAGCAAGCTGTCAAGCCCGCAAATGGCAAAAGTTGAACCACAAGTCACGGGTACCAAGGAGGACTCGCAAAGGGCTTAATGATATGTCCGGACATTCTCAAGCTCGCAAATCAGCAATATAAAATATTTTATTTCATGTTTAATTTCCGTGTTATATCAATCCCGGCAATCAATGTGTTAATACATATAATGGAACTCGCATGTGATAGAATATCATATTTACGGCTTTATCAATATTGCATTATATCTGAAATGTGGGTCTGATCGTAACTCGTAATTGAAGCCTGTAGGACTTTGAAATCCAACCTCCATTTTTCATTGACGTTATGATGACGATCTCTGTTTCCATTGGCTATTTCAAACTCGGGAGTGATGGCCTTGCTTAATTGATCATGTCCAAGCTCGCAAATGCTACATACGGTAGCATGGTTTACCATGTGCGCTGTCGGGCTGGGACTTGCGGGCTCAGCCAATTGAATAGCACCATAAATTGCGGACGCTGCGGGCCTCTATCCCATAACTTGTGGCCTCCGAATTGAATGAGGCTCATAGTTACTGCCTGGTTATCTAAACCTGTTTTGCAAAATGCCACTATAAAGAGATGACCAGACACAATATTGTTTTTAAAATAAACTTGCTTTAGTATAGGTAAAGGAAACAGTACATTTTTAAAGTTTTGTGCAGCACTTGGAAGCAACTCTTTAACAAGTACTGACATAAGAGCGTAAATGAACATAGAACTCATGTTTTACTCACTACTAAAGATTTTGACTTTTGCAAGTGTTGGAAAGATTAAAAAAATGCATCTTTGCATCAATTCCAGGAACACTCACTTGCAAATTAAGCTGTATTCAAACAACCCAGAGAGTGAGTACATTACTTCTCCATTGAGCACCATAACTCAAATGGTGCGGAGCTGTCACGTACATTAGTTAGAGCTTGTCAGTATTAATATGGTTGCAAAAGCAGTCTGCAGAGGGATTTAAAATGTATTTTTAATCATTGCACGACTTGATTTCATGCAAAAAAAACTATAGTAAAAATCTGCTTTTTAAATACATGCCAGATATATATGTAAGTGCTCCATGTCCCTTACTCTTAGCGATTCAGGGTAATTTGCAGTTATTGGTAATTGTATGCTTTTAGAAACAGATAACACTATGGGTGGATCAGAAAGGCTGATTAACAATTAAACTTAAATTGCAGCCTACTGTAGTTAAAATTTTCTATAACACGCACGTAATAAAGTACTGTCTATCCCTTATGTTTAATTTATGACATGTTTTGAACCTATGTTGTGTCACTTTATCCCTCCAGAAATGATAGCAGTTAAATACCTCACAGGTATCATTCAGCCAATAAAAAGTGCCAAAATAACAAATATTATTATTATTATTGTTTGTTTGTAACGCGCCAACATATTCCGTAGCGCTATACATACGCTGTGATCAAGGCAAAACAAAACACATTACAAAAGATGGAGGGCTTAGAGCTTAGAATCCAGTGTCCATAGAGCTTTCCCCAAAGCAACTTGCAAGATTGAAAACTGGTTGTTGTTATTCAGTCATTCAGTTGTGTCCGACTCTTCGTGATCATATGGACCCCAGCATGCCATGTCTCTGGTTGTGCTTATCCATATGGTTTTCTCTATTTGTCTGATGCTCTTCTTTAATTTCTCTCTATCCTCCTCTACTCATCTCATGTTATGCAGTTGGTAGGAAATAACGACAATTCTTTTTCACCAGTAAATCCTCAAGACTATCTGATAGGATCAGATTAGTGAGTAATCATGTATTCTGATGTGTGTATATTATTATATCTGGGTACCAAGATATAATGAGAGAAAATAATGCACAGAAGTCAGAGTGCCATCAGAATAGTCTCTGAATTTATTTGGGCGGCAGAATCTTATATAGCATAACACACGTCACAGCTAGTTGAAAATAGTGTTAAATACATATTTGCAAGCAAGTGTCTTTTTTTCTGTCTAACTCAGCAAAACGATCCTTATCTAATCTTGGCTTCCTATAGATACCTTGTCTCAGTAGTATCTGAAACAAAGACAGGATATAGGAATCAGATGTTTTAAAGAACATTAACGTAGACATTCTACAGATGACGCACTTAAACATTCTAGTAATATACAAGACAAGAAACAAGCTAATATACTTTTTATAATCATGATATTCTTAGCTAATTCATTTCATAATGAGGAAATTAAAATACCTAACACTATGAAAAGAGAGTTGCTAGCACTTACTGGTCATTAATTGTTACCTTGTGCTTATCATGTATCCAAGTTGGGATCGTCCAAGGAATAACCAGGCAGAGCTTAGACCCCAGACCTGATATATCAAGATGTGAAGCTTGGAAAACTCTTGGAGATGTCTTCCATAGGCTAGATTTACTAACATACGAGTTCTTCAAGATGTCACCTCTTGTTATATGTGACCTCTCTTGATGCACCTTCATTTTGCTATGAAGTCATGGGATTTATTGGTCGTGCGTAAAAGATGGCTGTGCTATTAACTATTTGACATTTTGCTTTTGATAGTTGGGTATAGACAATTTTAAGATGACTATGCATCATTTCTCGTTATCAACCTATTATAAAATGTACAAATATTTGTCAAAACTTAGCATTAGATGCAAATGATTTTAACATTAATTGTGTTTTAAACAAAAAATGATCACAAATGGCAGTTTCACCTGTTTTGAATAAAGCGTATCATTTATGTCGAAGGTGAAAACAATACGGCATTCTGTAAGACAGCTTAAAATAGAAGCTAATCTCTTACTTCTCTTCATGGAGAGCAATCAAGATATTCTAACCACCAATTACATGCTTCTGAGCCACATAAAAGGCAAACACATTGAAAAGTCTACACGCTACATTAATGTAGACTACTTTTTATCTAATTTTTTTTAAAAGCAATCTTTAAATGCACTGCAAACACACACATGATTTTAGATCAATAATAAAATAATTTTTTGTTATTATTATTATTCTTTATTTATAACGCGCCAACATATTCCGTAGCGTTATTATAACACGTAGTTACGCTTTTTGTCATTGACATGGAGCCTACTTATCTTTGCAGGTCACCAACTAACTCCATACCCCTAATACACTCCAAAGTAATCCTTTTCTTTTGGCTTCTCCAGACGTGCTATGCCCAAAGCAAAAAGCTGAAATTTATTGTTTCAGTCCAGACAACAAATAAGCACTCGGAGAGAGTTTGTAATTAATGGTCATTTCAGTATCTGAGAACTCTAAACTTTTTCTCTGATTAACAACATCATAGGATCATTTCCTCACCCTGGACCCTCTACCAAGATAATAGCCACATTTCAGTTGGTGGAAGGATTTGAAAGATTAAAAACTCAAAATGTCAGAATACAGTAGACTCTCAATTAACTAGAACTCTCAAGCAACCAGAAAAAAAATAATACTGTACTTTAAATAAACAATAAATTTTACAGGGCTCGACAAATGCCAGGAGCCAGGTTGTCATGCCACAAAATGCTTACAGGCACCTAGATTACATCCCCTGTATATCTCTGCAATTCAATGTTACCTGGAAGCAGACCGGCATGAGTGACTGAGCCAGGGTAGTGTTGGCGTTACATTCCCTGGGTTCAGCATCACACCAATGTACCTGTGTGTAAGTGAGGAGTGAAAGCTGCTGCTGCTAGAACAGTCCTCACTGATAAATATACTTAGCAGAGCATCCTATGAGCAGCTAATCTAGGCCTCTTTTATATGCAACTCTCAAGCAAGCAGAAGCTTCATTTATCCGGCATCTACAAATCCCCATGGGTGCCGGTTAACTGAGAGTCTACTGTAATATAATATATTGAAGCAAGCTTCAATTTCCTTTTTTTTTTTACAGTTTCTCCACTTTGTTTTGACTGCTCTGATGATACAGAGCAGTGCCCAAGGGGGGTCTGTAGTTTCGAAACCTGATAGGGACTGTTTTAGAAACTGGTGGCAAAGTAGTATGTGGAAGAGATCACTTGAGGAACAGTAATGGTGGTATGTTTTTGCCGTCGCTAAATATTCCCACTTTTGTATTATTCACTACGTTTTTATTTTAGATAGAAAAATCTAAGTATTAACCATTTGTGGAAAACAGAATGAGATGGTAGAAAATAACTGGTTGCCTGTAGTATTAAATATGAAAGGCTCTTTTGTCTAGTTAAAGTTACTGTAGTCCTTGGGTAATCCCTTAGTCCATGTATTTGGTAACTGCAGCTCTCGGGTTCTGCATTGCTTCCAGAGGGGTGGTGTTGCAATGTGATGATGTTAGCATTACCATGGAGAACAGTATTGTCAGTAATCACTGTTGCAATGTTTCTACGCGTTTCACTCACCATGGGCTTTTTCAGGTTTTCGCTCCTTATTTACTATTTTTTGTCCATCAAAATCCATTTGGGCTTTGGGATAGACTTTGGATAGCACTATGCATGCTTGGATTCCTTTACTATAATTAAAGTTGCCGCTTCGGTTTGACTCACATTCCACAAATCAACCACTCTAAATAGAGCTTTATTTTTAAGAACCCAATATGATATCTTGCATTTGAATAACATCATTGGAATCTATGCAGTTTTTATTTATTTCCAAAATCTGCAGAAAATGTAAGCATATTGATATATATTACCTGGGATCTTAAAACTACGGTAGTTCCATCAATACATAAGTTGACACCCAATATATTTTAAATCCAAGCTTCCCTTGCTATAGTTCAGTACTGTATTTGTATTAATATTATAGAAGTACTTAAGATTTCCATTTTAAAGGACCGCTGTCAATCAATATATTTACAATATGCTTTTCCTAAAGACTATACTTGACAAAATGTTCAAAAATATTAAATAGAAATAATGCAACTTTTAATTTATTATCTATCATATGAAATTGTGTTGCAGTGGAAACTACCATTTTTGTTTTAGCTGACCTGTATCTGCAGATGGGAAGTAAAAACCTTGAGCCCGATTCAATTGAGCTCTCGCTCGATCTGGCATCCCGTAGGTTAAGTCGCAAGTTAATTTGCTATCCAACTGGTGTCTTTTTGCGGGCCCCAAACGGGTTACGAGTTACGGCCCTGAAAAGATTGCGATGCATAAACCCGTAAATTATAGCCTCCTGAAGCCTTTGATCTTTCACTTTCGCAAGAGTTACGATCTCTAAAATAGCAAATCGCTATGCAATTGCTCAATTTCCCAGAGCCCGCAAATGTTTTCACATCCGTAAATGGCAAATGAAGGAGAAAAATACATATCAGACCACCCACATGGACTAGAACAGTATTGACATTCATTTTCATAATTCTTTATTTTGCGGGTTTGCGAGTCTGTTTGCATATCGGACCCCCGAACCTAACTGATTGACATGTAACCGCCATGTTTTACTGCCGTAATGATGACAGTCTCATTTTCTATTGGCTGATTCGAAATGGGAGGTTACAGACTTGCCTAATTGATCACGTTCCCGCCCTGAACTGCTACAAACCAGTGCATGGTTTACAGTTTCGGCTTTAGGACAGTAACTTACGGGCTTACGCAACTGAATCGCATCACAATCAGAGACAAATGGGAGCCCCCAACACACCCGCAAACATACGGCCTACTATGATCATCAAGTTGCGGGCTTGCAATTGAGTCGGACCCCTTGAATGCAGATAAATATTTCATTACTACAATGGGAATGTGGCAACCGAAGAATCCAGACCTTTTAATAGGACTAAAGAAAATGCCATTAGTTTACAAGGCCACATCTTGTAAAAGCAGAAAGTTATAAAAAAAAGGCAATCTTTAATTTATTAACTATTAACTCTGTCTTTTCTGAGTTGGTTCTGTCTGCTAATTTCTCAGAAATCAAATGTGCTTTCCATTAAGCATGCTGTAAGCACTGACAGTTTGATCTCTTACATTCCCATGGTGCAGTTAGAAGCTTCCTGCGCATTTAAAGGATCTTCCAACCTCAATAATTTAATCAGATGAAACCAAAATGGTAGATTCCACTCCAGCATAATGTAATAAAAACATGTATTGAGTACAGGCAGCATTAGTACTTTTTTAACATTTTAAACCATTTTTTTTCTATTTTCAAGTGTGGTTCTTTAAATGAAAATATATTAAAGATATCATTACAGTTGGCATTTTTAACCCTGTGTGTCTTGAATAGTATCGCTTTTATGTCACTTCTATTTTACTAGTGTACAGTAAGTGTGTAAATCATCCTCACAGTATAGTTCAGCTTCAACGTTGACTAAAGACATTAGCCAGGTGTAAGCAAAAATCTGGTATAGATGTATGAAGTAGAATAAAACTGAAAGCATTAACATTTATCTAAGGTCAATGTTCCTTTAAATCGTGGTGCATTAGATTTCTATTTTATTTAGTATATACAGGGCTAAAATATCTTTTTGACACAGAGGATATTGCATTGAATATTACTGTAAACTGAAGAAAACGTATCTACAGTAGAATCCCAGTTATCCGGCACCCAATTAACCGGGACTCTCAAGCAACCGGCACCTGTATCAATTCCCCATTTCAAAATCTTAACCAACACTATCCGGCAGATCGAGACTGCAAAAAAAAAAAGGAAACTTTTTTTCTAATTATTTTTTCTGGGCCTAAATGGCCCAGTTTAGGTGCTAATGCCCTTTTAAAGGTGTTTTGAGGGTTTTTGGGGGGGGGTTTAAGGGTCGTTTAGACCCTTAAATTCCGAGACTCCTGATTAACTGGCAATTACACTTATCCGGCAATAAGGAGTCCCCGTGGGTGCCAGATAACAGGGGTTTCACTGTATATTTTATTTAACTATTGTTTGTATATATATATATCACACAAGTAAGTGATTAGAAGGTATTGTTATTCTAGTTTGTACCTCTGATGTTCTTATAGAATGTAGAAGGAATGTTTAAAAAGTTAAGAAAGTTAAGACTACTTCAGTACCATTTATACTATAAGGTCTTTTGGGGAACTAAATTTGATAATGGGAAATATGCTTATAGAAAGTAAAAATGTAAATACAGCCTTTTAATATTTTACTTTTACATATTATTTTTATTTGCTGTGCGGTTCTATTTCCCTCTCTGAGCTGTTTTATCAGCAGGGAGTGTCCTTCTAAACGAATGAGCTTTCTATTAGCCCTGTTGAAAGTACTGGCATTGTAACTGGCACATTTCCATCAAAGTCGATTGAATGCAGATGAGCAGAAAGCAAAATGGTAGATTCCACTGCAGCAAAAAAAAAAAATTTTACCCATTATCAAGTGGAGTTTTTCAAAAGGTTATATATTAAAAACATGGCTAGAAGGGTCATTAAAAGATCTGCTGTATTTGTCATGTAATAAGGCTTCATATGCTTATTTAGTTAATGATTAGTGTCCGTTTGGCATGGACTAGCAGAGATAGGGGATGCGAGAGGATGTGTGTGAGTGTGTGTGTATATATATATATATATATATATATATATATATTTATTTATTTATATATATATGTATTTATTTATTTATATATATATATATTTATTTATATATATATATATTTATATATATATATATATTTATATATATATATATTTATATATATATATATATATATTTATATATATATATATTTATATATATATATATATATATATATATATATATATATATTTATATATATATATATATATTTATATATATATATATATATATATATATATATATATATATATATATATATTTATATATATATATATATATATATATTTATATATATATATATATTTATATATATATATATATATATATATATATTTATATATATATATATATATATTTATATATATATATATATATATATTTATATATATATTTATATATATATTTATATATATATATATATATATTTATATATATATATATATATATAGTGATTTTATTGCAAATCAATTACTAAATAAATGACACTCTATTGTATGAGTTCTTCAGTGTTCCTTAGCTATTTGTCTTTTTACCTGATTGTGGGTGGCGCTGCTACCATCTTGTTTATCATTTACCGTTTTTGCCCCCAGTGGAAGATTTAGAGAGACATGATGGTTCTGCTGAAAAACCCTTTTATATGAATAAATCGCTGATGAAGATTTTGGACAAGAAAAATGTACCAGCCAAACCAGTAGAATAGTAACTGTTATTCATTTTCTTCTATGTTATAGCAGTTTTTAAAGTCATTTTTTATTAATAAAGATTGGTATTGTGTGCATATTTTATACCAAAGGCTAACGGGCATACAAAGCTTTTGAAGAAAAAAATAATATTGTATAGTTTTTTTTTTTACGAGACCATATGTAATAAATTTTGTATACTCAAGAGGTCAGTGGTTTAGGATGTTTGTCTCCTGCCGTGCTCTGGGATGACTTTTCCAGCACTGACAGGGTTAATGTTGAAAATTATTTATGTAAAAAAATGATTTTCTAAAAAAAAGTAAACTTAAATAAATATTTTGTAGGCTACTTCTTGTAAGAAAAATGCATAAAAGCTCATGGTGTAAATTGTGTTCTTTAGTAGTGGCTTGTAATGCTGTAATTATGTAGGGATGCTATAGGGGTAAAACAGTGCATGGCCCTTTAAAATATCATTTTTTTCATCATATGAAAGCCTTATTAGCCCATTTAAAAAATAGGAAATATGAAAATATCTAACATAGGGACCAGGAAAATGTTTTAGGAGCTCGACGTGCTGATTTTAGGAGCCAGGAAGGAAACCCTTCATCGAGACAAACTTTATAAATTGAAAAAATATAGGAATATTCCACCGTCGACTAATAATACTAATTTAATTTATTGTTGGGCATGGCTGCTGCAAAATATACTGCAATATGGAGTTTCACAGTTTGCAAACTGCCTTTTAGTGCTTTTAGGTATGGGAAAAACGAAGGAGGCCAACATTGCAACTCCTAGAGATAAGAAGCAGATATATCCCATAATGCTCTGTGACGGGGCTAGTAGGGTTTCCATGACTTGTCTTACCACTATAGCATAGGTTTAATTAAAGTGCCTTAGAGGCTGCTGTATGTATTGCAGCCAGCAGGTGTCTTCAGATGCAAATCATCTTAAAGGACCACTGTAGTGTTTTTTTTTTTTACCATATTCGTTTTGAAGAACTACACTTGTTCATTAGAAAATGGTTTTAGAAAGTAAAATAAATGTAATTGTATATGTCATTATGCCATAAGGGGGAGCTGCCATTTTTGTGTATTTCTATAATTTACAAGAGACCTTGAGTGTCGAGAAGCATTCAGCTACTTCTATTAAAATATATCAGTAGTTTTAACAGATGTTAAGTAATCTTATCAGTCTATAATTTTGTTGACAGATAACTTAATCAAGACAATTTCATATATAAATTAATAAATTATAGGTTGTGTATATTTTTTCTGATTTCTAAAAACATTTCGCCTACTGAAAAGTCTAGTTCTTCAATAGAACATACTGTAAATACCGGACACCAGTGATCCTTTTATTATTAATTTTTTTTATTTATCCGAATTTGTGAATAATTTTAACTTAAATAAATTAAAATTCCACATAACATGGGCAGCTTTTGCTTTTTTGGTATAACTCGGCAGCTTAAGATGAATGGGGGAGAAGAGAAGATTTGGGATTCCACTAAAATATTCCTTACATCCATATCATAAATAGAAATGAAACAATGCAAGATACTTATTATAAAGTCATATTATTTGATTTGATTAAGCATTACCTTGGTGCAAAGCGGTTCAATTACTTAGATAATATTTTATACTTCTGTAAAATGCTGGCATGAAATGTAAATGCAATATTTTGCCATGTGTTCAGCCCCCATATTGAATTTGTTCAGGGTGATGTCCTCCGAACATTTGCTTATTGCATATTTTTGATGGTAACTCTTTGTATGTATGCATTGAAAGTCTTACTCATTAATAAGAGCAATCACAGACAAATATACAAACATAAACAAGTGGCTTCATTTTGAAGTCATAATGGTTTTGGATTAGAATAGCTTGCCTGTTAGCATTGCTGTCAGAGCTGATTTGTTGTCACGGATGCTGTAAGGGCGGATTTGCCTGATTTATGCATGTGGCACTCGCTGTCAGAGCTGAGAGAGCATTTCTATATAGAACTACACGGCAGCTCGTTCAGACTTGTCAGCAAGAGCAGCTTCAAGGACTATTATATGAAAGGTTGTTTTGTTTTTGTTTTCTGAAGTCATTCTATCCCCGTAGGCAGTATGCAAAAGAATCAGAACTGAGCATATTATTAAAAAACATTATTTATTTTATTATAATTCCATTTGCATCTTTGATCAAGCACTACGTGTCCTCCTTTATCACTCTAGGAGGCTTGCACTCTGGGAAGTGTGTATGGCTGTGCAGAGCTGCTCCCGGGGTCACTAACACACCCCATCACTTACATAGACTTCTCTTACAGCCCTATTAAATTCCCTCAACGTGTAAAACCATAGCCCGTAACGTAGCCCGCAAGACTTACGGCTATTAAATTGGCCCTGTAAAGCAACCCGTAACGATCTGCGGGTTACAGGCTGAAAAACCCTACAGGACATGGAAATTTGAACTCTGCAGCCGCAAATCCTTTGATTTGTCAAGCCCGTAACTGTTACGTTCGAAAATCGCTATTAAATTCCTACGAATCCAACGGACTTCAAACCCGTAACCCGAAAATGGAGGCAAAAAGCCAAAGGGTGCTAGAGAGGACCCGCAAGGGAGTTAAAGTCCTATCCGTAGCACTGTAAATGCAAATATACCCACACTGTGGACTTATAATTAAAGGGAAAGTGATGTTAGGTATTAAAATGAATAGCAGAACATTCTCAAGCTTGCAAATCTGCAATATAAAATCATTTTTTTAATGTTTATTTTCCGTGTTATATCGATCCCGGCAATCAATCTGTTAATAAATATAATGGAACTTACATGGACTAGTCACTAGAATATCATATTTACTGATTTTTTAATATTGCATTATTTCTGGAATACGGGTCCGATTGAAACTCATAATTGAAACCCGTAAGGCTTTGAAATCTAACCTCCATCTAATTTGCCATTGGCTCTGTCTAAACCTGTAACTACGGGTTTGTCTAATTGATCAGGCTCACGGCCGCAAATCCAACGTGTGGAAGAATGGTTTACGGGTTTGCGTCTCCGGCCCGTTGGTCACGACATGGTTCAATGTAATAGCTCTGCTAATTTCAAACCTGCAGGCTTTGCGGGTATGCCGTTGCCGCTACGGGCTTGGAATTTAATGGGGCTACTAGAGTGACTCGGTAGCTAAGGCAGACATTACTGCTTGATCAGAGCTGCAAATGGAGTCACATGGAATAACAATAAATCATGAGAAGTTTATTTTTTTAATAACATGCTTAATTCTCACTATTTGACATATTGCCTAGAGAGGCGGAATGCCTTAAGAAACCCTTCATACAGAGACCCTTTAATTGCGAACATGAACCTACCCCCTAACTCTAACAGAACCTACCCCAGAATTTGGAGATACATTATTTTGTAGTCAAAAACAAATTTGACTTCACACTCCAGTCACATTTAGAGTTGTTAGGCCCTGTATAAGGGAGCAGATAGATAATATCATGCACTGCATTTGATACTTTGTAATTAAAACCTATTAACATTTTCATACTTTTGATAATTAACAGGTTTGAGGAGAGCTAATGGCTCATTAAGCAATCTTTATAGGGAGGTTTCACCTAGTTAAAGTTGTTTTTATATGAAAGAACACACTTTTCTTTTGTAAATTGTGGTAATATAGTTGAGTTGCCTTTTGTACTGAAGACAATGTTTGTGCCACTAACAGACCAGAGTAAAAATATAAAGATAATCAGATTATAGTCTAGAAACCTACATCCTTATTAAATTTAAATTCGGCCAATTGAATAGGGCTCTATATAAGCACAGAGCATATTTTTTTTACAGAAGTTTTTATTTAGTGAACTTCTATCCAAAAGCAAGGTCTTCACTAACTAAAAACTTCCATAAAAAAAATATGCTACGTGCTTATATAGAGCCCTATTCAATTGGCCGAATTTAAATTTAATAAAACTGCTAATTTGTCTGTGGTATAAAAAATAGTTACTTGGCAGATCTTTGTCTCATTGATCAGCTCCTTTGGGACAAATTAAGAGCCTCCTCCATACTAAGGGCCTCATTTAATTGTGATTCGCCAATTGAATAGGGCTCTATTTAAGCACATAGCATATTTGTTTACAGAAGTTTTTAGTTAGTGAAGACCTTGCTTTTGGATAGAAGTTCACTAACTAAAAACTTCTGTAAAAAAATATGCTTTGTACATATATAGAGCCCTATTCAATTGAATGAGGCCCTAATTCGGTATACGGTGTGTTACAGCTCCTTGACTCAACTGGTGCAAGGCTCCATGGGTAAAATGAGCCTTTCTAAATAATTAGGAGGGTTACAAGAGCACATTTAACCTCTACAGCACCCACTTTACATGCAAAGGCTCGTTTAAATGATAGCGCATTTCTGACTTTAATGTTTCTTTAAATTTTGCAGATATAATTAGTCTTCTCAAAACGTGTTCTTTCATATAACATGAATATATGTTTAGGTGGAGCTTGCCCTTTATAAGAGGCTTATGATGTCCTTACACTGAACAATGTCATACCCTGTAGATTGCAAGTGACACGGTGCAAATTGTAATGTGTAAAAGCTCCATACATTGGATTCATTTTATACGGACTTGTTTTAATTAATTCTAGCTATTATCTCTTGTTTAATGACAGCATGACTGGAAGGTCCATATTCTGTGTGCTTCTGCTGTGCAGAATTAGAAATGTTTTTTTCAATAATAACAAAAACCTCTCTTAACAGGAATATTTATTATAACATTTGTGAAGCTGGGTGCTTTGCAACCGTGGAGTTTTGCTTGAATAAAATGATTAAAAAATATTGGAATAACAAGTTTCTGAAATGCTGTTTGTTGAAAATATTTTTCAAATAAAGATTGTTTCATAAACAGTGGTGTATTTATTTGCATTTTACAAATCTCACCGATTCTTCATTTAAATTATATTTAAAAAAATGCAAAAATCACATGTACTATCACCTATTACTTTAATGACCGCCAAATATATATATATATATATATATTTTTTTTTTTTTTTGTTTGTTTTGTTTTGTTTTTCGTTCCACCCCCACCAAATCATCATACAATATGGATCTAGAAATGTTTGCCAAGAGGACTTATTTAAAACGGTCAATGTTCATACAGCTCTAACAGCTGAAGTCCACTTTTTTTATTTTTTTATTTAGACTTTATAAGGAGTAAAATCTCTAGTACAAATAGGCACATTTTTATGAGCACCAAGTGCAACACTTTTATTCAAGAAATTTGTATTTATAAAGCCAACAATAAAGTCAGCCGTCTAACACATCTACCGATGAAATATGTCTCCTAAAAGAACAATTAATCATACAGGGAGCAAGGTGTAGAAAAATCTTATCTGCCTGAATGCAAAGACGATTTTCAAACCTTGTAATTATATATATATATATATATATATATATATATATATATATATATATATACATATACACACACACACAGTGCCTTGCAAAAGTATTCACCCCCCTTGGCATTTTTCGTGTTTTGTTGCCTCACAACCTGGAATTAACATGGACTGTTTGAGTATTTGCATCATTTAATTTACAGAACATGCCCACAACTTTGAAGATGTTTTTTTTTTATTGTGAAGCAAATAACAAATAGAACAAAATAACAGAAAAAGTCAATGTGCATAACTATTCACCCCCCTAAAGTCAATACTTTGTAGAGCCACCTTTTGCGGCAATCACAGCTCCAAGTCACTTTGGATAAGTCTCTATGAGCTTGCCACATCTTACCACTGGGATTTTTGCCCATTCCTCCTTGTAAAACTGCTCCAGCTCCTTCAAGTTGGATGGTTTGCACTTGGGAACAGCAATCTTTAAGTCTGACCACAGATTTTCTATTGGCTAGAGGTCTGGGCTGTGACTAGGCCATTCCAACACATTTACATGTTTCCCCTTAAACCACTCAAGTGTTGCTTTAGCAGTGTGTTTTGGGGTCATTGTCCTGCTGGAAGGTGAACCTCCGTCCTAGCACCAAATCACGCACAGAGTGGTACAGGTTTTGCTCAAGAATATCCCTGTGTTTAGCACCATCCATCTTTCCCTCAACTCTGACCAGTTTCCCAGTCCTGGCTGCAAAAAAACATCCCCACAGCATGATGCTGCCACCACCATGTTTCACTGTGGGACTGGTGTTCTTTGGGTGATGTGTGTGGGTTTGCGCCAGACATAGCGTTTTCTTTAATGGCAGAAAAGTAAAATTTTAGTTTCATCAGACCAGAGCACCTTCCTCCATACATTTCGGGTGTCTCCCACATGCCTTTTCGCAAACTCAAAATGTGCCATTTTGTTTTTTGCTGAAAGTAATGGCTTTCTTCTGGCCACTCTGCCATAAAGTCCAACTCTATGGAGCGTACGGCTTATTGTCATCCTATGTACAGATACTCCAGTCTCTGCTGTGGAACTCTGCAGCTCCTCCAGGGTTTACCTTAGGTCTCTGTGCTGCCTCTCTGATTAATGCCCTCCTTGCCGGTCCGTGAGTTTTGGTGGGTGTCCGTCTCTTGGCAGGTTTGCTGCCTCTCAGATTAAAAAACACATTAAACTTAAATGTAACAAAATTGTTAAAAAGTCAGGGGGGTGAATACTTTTGCAAGGCATATATATATATATATATATATATATATATATATATATATATATATATATATACACACACACACACACACACACATATACTCGAGTATAAGCCGAGGGTGGGAAATGTGCTGCCCCTGTGTCCCTCTTGTATGCCCTTTTCTTGTGTCCCCCGCTCTCTCTTCTCCCCTCTCCCTTTCCCTGTGTCTCTTCCCCCTCTCCCTTCCCTGTGTCTTTCCCCCCTCCCTCTGTTATCACCCTCCTCAACCCCCCTCCTCATTCTCAACCTCCCTCCTCATCCTCAACCTAAACACCCTTCCTCATCCTCAACCCCCCTCCCCAACCCTCGTCCCCAACCTAAACCCCCCTCCTCATCATCCTCAACCCCCCATCTTCATTCTCCCTCCTCATCCTCCCTCAACCCCCCATCCTCATTCTAAACCCCAACCCCCCCTCTCCTCATCCCCATCCCCCCTCCTCATTCTAAACCCTCTCCTCAAGCCCCCATCCTTAATCCCCCCCTCCTCAACCCCACCGCCTCATCCTAAACCCCCCTCATCCTAAAGCCCCCTCCTCATACGCCATTAGCATATGCTGGGTCCCGACGCAGGAAGGAGTGTGGAGGAGCAGAGGCTGCAGATGGAGGTAAGTGAGGGGAAAGGGAGGGGCGGGGGGAGTGACTCTAGTATAAGCCGAAGGGGCCCTTTTCAGCCTTAAAAAAAGGGCTGAAAAACTCTGCTTATACTCGAGTATATACAGTGTGTGTGTGTGATATATATATATATATATATATATATATATATATATATATATATATATATATATATATATATCCAATCATTCTCCACTTCAAACTCTTTTTGTGGATGTAAAACTAACATTACAGCTGTATAAGCCATGGACAAACTTTTGGGGGGGAAATCTGAATACGTTGTGAATTAAGAGCTGGCTTACTAGGGAATGTTTGTCTCAGAATTGTGCCTTCCCCCGCCCTTCCTTCAGTTTGGTAATTGATCAGATTGAAATTAACCTCACTCTTCTCGGTCACCAGCATAATTACCCTACTTACATCAATGCATCACCATGGATGCCTCCAAGGTCCAACACCGGCATGAAAAATATTTTTCCTACTTAAAGGTCCAATGTACAAAGTGTTTTAAGGGGGGGGGAAACTGTACTGTTTACATATAAATATTGTCTTTAGCTAGATGCTGATTATTGTATTAATAGACCACCTCTAAAAGTTCCATGCATCTACCCCTAACTTCCATCCTTGAGTCGGATATTACGAGTTAGTTTTAAAAGTGCATTTATGCCGTTATGTGATCAATTCAACAAAACATTACATTGACAGATGGCCTTCTAAGACCATATACAATCAATGTGATTATATTGTCTTTCCACACAAGAATATCCAAGATCCATTTGGGAGTGCTGAAAAGCTCATGATGTCCTTTGAGTGCACATACAGTGGATATAAAAAGTCTACACACCCCTGTTAAAATGTCAGGTTTCTGTGCTGTAAAAAAATGACAAAGATAAATCATTTCAGAACTTTTTCCACCTTTAATGTGACCTATTAACTGTACAACTCAATTTAAAAACAAACTAAAATCTTTTTAGGTAGAGGGAAGAAAAAATATAAAAATAAAATATGGTTGCATAAGTATGCACACCCTTAAACTAATACTTTGTTGAAGCACCTTTTGAGCTTATTACAGCACTCAGACTCATACCCAAAAAGACTATCAGCATTGCACATTTTGACTTGGCAAGATTTGCCCACTCTTTGCAAAAACACTCCAAATCTGTCAAATTGCGAGGGCATCTCCTGTGCACAGCCCTCTTCAGACCACACCACAGATTTTGAATCTGATATAGGTCTGGGCTCTGGCTGGGTTATTCCAAAACTTTAATCTTCTTCTGGTGAAGCCATTCCTTTGTTGATTTGGATGTATGCTTTGGGTCGTCATGCTGAAAGGTTCAGCTTTCTGGCAGAAGCCTGAAAGTTTTGTGCCAATTTTGACTGGTATTGGGAACTGTTCATAATTCCCTCTATCTTAACTAAGGCCCCAGTTCCAGCTGAAGAAAAACAGCTCCAAAGCATGATTCTGCCACCACCATGCTTCACTGTGGGTATGGTGTTCTTTTGGTGATGTGCAGTGTAGTTTTTGTGCCAAACATATCTTTTGGAATTATGGCCAAAAAGTTCAACCTTGGTTTCATCAGACCATAACACCTTTTCCCATATGCTTTAGGGAGACTTCAGATGTGTATTTGCAAAATGTAGCCTGGCTTGGATGTTTTTCTTCGTAAGAAAAGGCTTTCGTCTTGCCACTCTACCCCATAGCCCAGAGATTGTTGTCACATGTACCACACAGCCAGTACTTGCCAGATATTCCTGCAGCTCCTTTAAATGTTGCTGTAGGCCTCTTGGTAGCCTCCCAGACCAGTTTTTTTCTCGTCTTTTCAACAGTATTTGGAGGGAGCTCCAGTTCTTGGTGTCACTGTTCTGCCATATTTTCTCCACTTGCTGATGACTGTCTTCACTGTGTTCCATGGTATATCTAATGCCTTGGAAATTCTTTTGTACCCTTCTCCTGACTGATACCTTTTAACAATGAGATCCCTCTGATGCTTTGGAAGCTCTCTGTGGACCATGGCTTTTGCTGTGGGATGCCACTAAGAACATTTCAGGAAAGACCAACTAGAGCAGCTGAACTTTATTTGGGGTTAATCAGAGGCTCTTTAAATGATGGCAGGTGTATGCCGACTCCTAATTAACACGATTTGGAATGCGATTGCTTAATTCTGAACACAGCTACATCCCCAGTTATAAGAGGGTGTGCAGACTTATGCAACCACATTATTTTTATTTTTCTTCCCTCCACTTAAAAGATTTCAGTTTATTTTTCAATTGAGTTGTACAGTTTATAGGTCACATTAAAGGTAGAAAAAGTTCTGAAATAATTTATCTTTTGTCTCAGTTTTTTACAGAACAGAAACCTGACATTTTAACAGGGGTGTGTAGACTTTTTAGATCCACTGTATGAGTCAGTCATTACCTAAGCGCAGGCCATGCTTTAGTATAGGAATAGCCAGTGCCAATCCTGATCCTGCATTTCTGGATTTCCCTACTGTGAGAATGTTGGAGGCAGTTATTGCCTCACAGTATGGAAACCCTGAAATCCGGGGCCAATGCTACACATCTCTGCAAGCAGATCAGTTTCCGATGGGGGGAAAAAAAATGCTTTGTGTTGGTTGGTCATTAGGGAAAAGCATCAGCTTCTCCATTTTATTTATGTCGGACAGCTTTTTATTATTATATTCAGAGTGAAAGGTTTGATTAACACACATGTTCTTATAAATGTAAAGAACTATAATTTACAGGAGCCTTACGTGTTACCATTAGCAGTTTTAGATTAATCCACCAGGGTTGGTTTTTGTGAAAGAAAAAATGGTAGCTTCTACTGCAACAGTACAGCATATAATGTGGACTTTAAATTACTCCGCTATTCCAACTAACATTTGGCCTCCAGTACGTTCAACAGTAGAAATGGAAAATGTATTCTATAAGACCACAAAAACATTTTTTTTAAATCTAAAAATATATTTGCCATTATCATTTTTTCTTTAGAATTTGCTTTAAATATTGAACTAGGTTGTTTTAAATTAATCCCGCCACTAAAGTATGTGTTCTAGAACACTGTAGAGAAGGAAAGGTCTCAACACAGGATGTCATAATGAAATCCAACATGTAAAACAATATGTTTAGCATGCTGTAATCAAAGCTTTATTCAGTTCATTGTGAAACAAAAATAGACAACTGAATTTGCTAGTTCACAGATACATTTTGGGGGGGAAAAAGTGAAAGTAACTCAAAATACATTTGCACCTTGGTAATAATTTACAGATACAAACTAAATGACAAAACCTACAATTTCACAAAAAATTGTAAACATTTGTTGCACACTTGTCAGTCCTTTTTTGGCAAAGTGCTCTTCTGATGACAAATAAATTAACATACACAACTAGTTTGGACTATTTCCAGACATACAAAAGAAAGATGCACAAGTCAAAGAATTTAGTGGAACTTTAAGTAGAATCCATTAATACTTACAAATCAGGGGAGCAACATGGTTGTTAAATAGTGTGTATAGTAATGCCCTTCACTGCTGATGGAAGCAAGAGTGATGTATCAAGACCCTCAGCAGTGAAGGGTGCTATAAAAATAACAGGAATATGTTTTAATTATACTTTATACACAATAAATGACTCAATGTTATACCCAAACATTTACATTCTTCAAAAAAATAAAAATAAAAAAAGGATAGGAAAGTTCTATGCATGACTTATAGGTAGCTGTGTCATAGAGTGAGGCAGCAACGATTGAAGTCCAAGGGCATTTGGAGAATGAGCTACAAGAAAAAGAAAAAATATATTAGAACTATGCAGTATTCAGATTTAATTTTCTCTAAAAAAAAAAAAAGATGCAGTGCAGGGACTTATATAAAAAACAGGGAAATCTATGCCTTGTACATGACAAATAATCAATTGTACAGTAGGAGAAGCAAGCTTATTATTTAATTAGAAGACCAAACGCTAAATATAAATAATAAAAATAAAAAAGTGACAAAAATTCCCCAATTACCATCAATTGAACATGTAAACAAACAATTAAAGAATCAACAATACAACTAAAAAAAAAGTATATATATATATATATATATATATATATATATATATATATATATATATATATATATATATAAAAGCGTCAGGGTAAGAACATAAGAAAAATGCTGTTTTTTAGTTCAAAAAAGTAAACAAAATAAGTTTGAGGCTGCACCCTGGCATCATCCACGAGTGAGTGAATATACACATACATACACACTTTAGCTCCGTTCTCGCATCTATTGATGCAAGCCTCCTGCATCTGGGCCTATGACAGGGAATGGTTGTGGTATGAATTCCAATCTTATCTAACTCTTATCTAACAAAGGCAACTGCTGAACTCTTACCTACCCCCCCCCCCCCTCTCAAGATGTAAAGATGTTAAAAAAAGAAAAAAAAATGTATTCCTGCTATCATTACGACAGTTTTTAAATAATCACAAGGTTTTAAAGTCCATAGCTTTAAAAAGCTGCTAATGTTGTAAGTTTGTTACATATATATTTCACAAATAAGTAACTTTTCATGGAAAAAAAAATAAATAAAAAAATAATAAAGTTTTGTCTACCAAGCAATAGTTTCATGTCAAATATTTTTCCTTAAAATCTGCTTTTAAGAAATGTCTTAAGGCCAGAAAAACGTTATATTTTTACTTGTCAAGTAAGAGAAAAAATGTGTAATGCATTTTAATATAACAAACCAATTATTAATTCAATAAAGCAGAGCATGCACACACCTTAATCTTACAAAACGTATTGTAGGAACTGAACGTAAACATTAACCTGCACTGTACACAGCCAAGCTAGAAAGGAATATCAAGTGCCCTATCTATGTACGATGCAGGATGGGTCGCAAAAATAAATCTTAAAAAGGATATGGACGGTTTCTAGATTTAGCATATACATATGTATTTATTTTTTTAAGTACTTCTTAATAAAATAAAAAAAGGATAAGCTCTCTTTACTGCCTAAAACAGAAATGCATACGACCTACTTGGGTCTGCCCTCTGCAGCTCATGAAAACAGACTCTGTAGTGTCTCATAATAACCAATTAGTGACCATTGCATCAACATTCTGCAGAGATGTGGTCCCCTGATAGGCTACTACATCAAATTGCACATCTAGCCCTACAGACTATTTCTAGTATTTTAGCCAGTAAACACAGAGCTTATAAGCACGTAACATAATACAAGTAATTAAACAGGTATATTACATACCTGGCTATTGAAGTGAATGTGGAAAAGATTAGCTACATTTTTTTTTTTTATAGACTGAGTATGTTGGGAATCACTTAGAGCAAGGGCGGGCTGGTACTGGGGAGCCCAAATAGGCCAGGATTTGATGATATCCCTGCTACCTACAATATTTCTATACGATCAAGTCACTTTTTCAGTTCACAGAAGACGGCTTTATTAGCAGCTGTGAAAAACAAACAAAATCCCAACAACCTCTATCTTTATGCCATTTTCCAAAACTTGCATGATCATACATAGTAGAGTCTTTAAGTTTACTACGACAATATAAAAAAGTAAAAGATTTCACAATAAATTTGAAGGCCAGAATGAGGCTTTACTCATTGTGAAAGGAGGATTTTAACTAGAAACGACAAAATCAAAAACTTGTTTTGATCTCCTCTTCGGGCTTCAACAGTTTTTTTTTTTTTTTTTTTTTTTTAAAGCTGCAGAATACTCAAAAGAAGTCCTGTTGGTAAAATTAAATTAGCACAGATTTGACAGCAGAGAAGACCGAAAAAAGGCACATTTGGTTGCCCATGAGCATTAGCCTAGAGCAGTTTCTTGCCATTTTGTGGAACCCTGGAGGTCCCATAGCTTGGCCAAAAGGTTCCTGGGAAGAAAAAAAAAAAAGACTGCCCTGAGATCTGTGGAAAGATATTAAAGGGAAGTCGCGTGGCTTTTTTTCTTACCCCTCAAACAAAAACTAGAAATAATAATAATAATTATTATTTTTGTTCTCTTGTTTTGTATAATCATTATTGTTCTCCTTGTTAAGACACCCCTAACCAAGAACTATATACATACAAATGCCTGCTCACATTTTCTTACAGATCTTTGATGAAGCAGGATTAAACTATGCTAATGGCTGTCACTTAAACCATCACCTTCTTAAGACATGACCTTGAATGGGAGAATGGCCGGATTACCCATTAGGCCAACTAGGCAGCCGCCCAGGGCCGCTTCCATGTGAGGGTTGCTATATATATATATATATATATATATATATATATATATATATATATATATATATATATATATATATATATATATATATATATATATATATATATATATAATAAAAATGTTGCAGTTCATAGACTGGCTACTAGGGGTTAACCACCTAGAACAAGACAGTTGCAACAGGACAGTGAACTTACACGTACAGAAAAGGCAAAAATGGGTCAATGGAGGGTCTCCTCCACTTCACTGCCTAAAGGCTCCAAAAAGGTAGATACGGCCCTAAATGGGAGGATTAAAAAATGTGGGTATTCATGCCCTTTGACGCAGGGGAAGATGGGGGTTATAAGTTTTAACACGTATAAAATGTTCTTT
Organism: Discoglossus pictus; assembly: GCA_027410445.1. Taxonomy (NCBI): domain Eukaryota; kingdom Metazoa; phylum Chordata; class Amphibia; order Anura; family Alytidae; genus Discoglossus; species Discoglossus pictus. The sequence continues at coordinate 176,216,782 of CM050170.1, read as the reverse complement.
ACCACAAACCTTAATTGCTTTAAGGATTGGACTCACATTCCAGCTTACTTACCATCCATATAACTATGCAAAGCGGTCAACATGGACCCATCTTGAGGTACGTATGCAGCATAAGTCATTTCTTCTAACATTGGTGGCGACAGCCTTGAGGACTGAACAGCTGTAACAGGAGCAGTTGAGGAATGATTGGGACTGACGTGTTTCTTATGGCGCGCTCTGCAGTTCTGAAACCAAACCTGCAGATGGGGGGGAAGATAGCAAGTTTAAATCAAACTAAAATATAATCTTATTTTATTGCAGCTCAATTAAATAAAAATAAAATAAAAAAAAGGCTGTCAGCACTTTTTTTTTATGAAAAAAGACCCCCCCACATACAAAACTAGTATTTCTATACCTCAGGCTGGAAATCTTTAACTAGGATTACAAGTTTATATTTCACACAATCAGGAACATATTAAAAAAAAAAAAAAAAAAAAAAAAAGCAGAAACAAAGAAACATTTCTACTTTTGTTAATTTTAACCATCAAAAGCCAGGTACGATCATTCCTTGTTCTCTAAAAATAGCAAATAGTTAAGATAATATGAAAAATCATGCAAGGTTCCTCTACAGTTTCTTCTTTGGCACTACATTTAGGTGTATTAATAGAACATATAACATACAAGAGAAGGTATGGAATACCACAAGTAAAAAGAGGTTTTGATAATCAAAAAAAAAAAAAAGGAGAAGATTGAATCAGACATGGACTTTGTCCAATGTACACTTTACTGCGGGTACATACAATGGCATTACATGCTTCATTTAAGTTTAGTCACAGGTCTAGATAACAATAGTGGCACATCAGAATATATACCAATTCTGGGAATATAGTGAAGAAATGCAAACATGCCAGTCTGCCAAGTCATAGCCTCTGCAGCTGCCTTTCCTGGAGTTTATATGACGACATCTTCAAACCAATCTGTAACCATAACATTAGCACTAAAGACTTACCTGTATTACACGTCTGCTTAAGCCTGTCCTTTCAGACAATTTTTGTAGAGTCTGTGCATCTGGGTTGTTATCTTGCGCAAATTGTGCTTGCATAACCTAGAAGAGCACATTTACAGATTTATTTATTTTTTATAAAACATATAAACATCCCCCCAACCCCATGACCACACAATTATCATATGAAATACACAGGGCAACATGCAGTAGGTACATGTGCTTACAGAGAACAAAAAGCTTTGCAAGGAGGAGTTAAAATTTGACTTGTTAACCAATCTGCTTTCCATAAGCATGTAACAAGCAGTCCTTAGACAATAAGTACAGTGGAATATATGTAAAGCAGTCTATGGTTCAAATGCAAGCAACATCAAAAATGGTCCATATTCCATTAAAAAAAAAAATGTATATTTTGTTTTTCAGTCACAGTAATGTTGTAAGCTGCAAAAAAAAGCGCTGAAACAACATTCAGTATTCTAAGACTAAAGAAAGTGGAGAGTTTTGCTTTTAACATGAGAACTTCCCAGGTACTTCACCTCAACTCAGTTTATTAATGGATGCTTCTTGTGAGATGCTATCTATGTGGACTGATAAAATGATATGTTCTTTAAGGAGAAAAACACGGTTCGAATATGGCACTTAAGCTGTTAAGATCAAAGCATAAGCCTTTCAGAAACTGTTCTATATCCTTTTTAAATGGTAAAAGGTTATCAAAGAACAGGGTTCTTAAATATAAAAAGCTTTTGCTGCTTAATTTAACTTAGTCTGTAATAGGCACCTTTTCACCATATTTGGAAAAACCCAATCTTCAATCATAACGGCTGTATGTATATATATATATATATATATATATATATATATATATATATATATATATATATATATATAAAACAAAACAAGAGGCAGAAATATATAAGCAAATCATTTTGTCCTTCCAGAGAGAAGAGAGAAAGCAATTGTTAATCTCCTTGCCATGACTCATTCTAGCTGTTCAGTGGCAATTTGTCGCATTACACTTCCAAAAAAATGAAGTGCTTGCATCAAAAAAATAGCTGGGAGTGAAAGCTATGCAAGTTGGTACACAAGCTTACAAATTTTAAACATCCTACAGACAACTAACCACTGTTGAATGGTAGCATTCATAAAGAAAAGAGCTTTCAAAAAGGAAAAAAAAAAAAAAAAAAGTCAACGGTCACTTTTAATGAACTACAAATTCTTCACCAGTCTCAAGACAGCTACCATTAAATTGTAGTAGAAAAAAAAAAAAAAAAAAAAAGTAATTTACATATTTTTTTAAATTATAAAATGCAAACCAAAACACATTTATGGAAATGTCTGCATGTTAAACTTGTAATGAACAGTCACTTACTTGGAGTTGGTCAGCTGTAAAACTTGTGCGAGCTCTTTTAGCAGGTTTAGGCTGATTAATATCTTGCTCTGTCAACAAAGCACCTTCCACACTAACTCTATTCCCTGAGAAAATGGTTAGGAAAAAAAAATGAAATTCATTAGTCACATTTTTTGAGCACTTAAGACATGCAAAATAAAAATCATTATGCCAGCAAAGAACAACGCAAGTCTAGATAAAAATGTACACATACCGTTTTCCACTGCTCTTTTTAAATTATCCAACATGCAGTCATAATGCACTCGGCACAGGACTTTTTCTTCTACCAAAGCAAATTCTTCTCCTGTAGAGAGCTGCCTTTTGCAAGAATAGCAGGCAAAACAGGCCAAGTGATAAACATTCCCCTTTGCTCTTCTGACCCAATCAGTGGAGTGGATGTGCCGGCCACACCGAGAACAACGTGTTCCATACCGTCTACAAGACAAAGATACCATATAAACCCTTTTGGCAACAGAGTGACTAAACCAAACCAACAAAATGAATCAAAGTACTTTAAGAGCAAATAAGAATGGAAAAAAATAAAACAAAAACAAAAAGGGACGCACAACTAGGAGTACATACATTTGTAGTACCTGAAATAATCAAGTTTGCAGAATATGTCTTTATCTTTAATGTAGCAGCTAGTGTGCCTTCCGAGGGATGTTCGGCAAACACTACAAGATAGACATCGAACATGCCAACACAAATCATTTACCTGTAAAAAATAATAAAATTGTGCAGGTTAAGAAATATTTCTAGGTAATAGGAGTGCAAGAGTATCTGTATCAAAAATATATGGTGGATATATATATATATATATATATATATATATATATATATATATATATATATAAAAAAAAGCTGAAGCTACTCCCAATACAGCACACATACGTATACAATTTAAGCTACAAAAAACAGTTTTGGTAAAGCAATGGCATATATGTTCATTCGAATTTTGAAATTGTGCGGTTAATATTAAGTTTTAGTAGCTTATATTAAAAAAAAAAAAAAAAACAACAAAAAAAAAACATTTTATATGCCAAACACTTCTGCAGCACAATACCTATTTTCACTAGTTACAGTTTAGAAAAAAAAAAAAAAAAAAAAACTTAGAAATTTAATTTAAAATTGGACTTGGGCCCTACCCAAGCTTGCATTATTGATGGAAAAAAATATCTACACAAACTCAGTAGGTCAGTCAAAGCTGTACAGTTTTACTAAACAATTTCACATGCGCACACAAAATATTTTTTTTCCCCTTACTTCGAGAAAAAAAAAAAAAGAGAAAAGAAAAGAAAAGGCGAATTCCCAGAACCTTGGGGATACATTGGATATCCAAATGATTCATGAAAATACGCCAACAGATATTCATTTAATATAGGATTCTTGTGGTATTTTGCGTAAACAAGCTACAGATCATCTACTTAAACAAGGCAATTTAAGAACACTAGCCACATCCTTCCACACAAAATCAAATACTTTTTAAGACAGATCAGATACACTGCTGTATGGGATAAA